>JARQSV010000481.1:398467-410156 GCA_030142285.1 Calameuta idolon | reverse complement strand
TTTTACCTCAAGCTTTTTATTTAAATTATCCACGCCCCCCCCCCCCCCCCCCCCCCTCGATATTGTTTTTCCTTTTTTTATCATATTAGGTTACGAACGTGTATTCACGGCCGATCACCTTAGTACTTTATCATATGGTCAATCAGTCCAGGAAGTCACGTGTGACAGTTCTTGCCAATGCACGACGGCGCATGCGCGATCGATCTCCTTGACTCTCGTCCAGTCACCTTCCGGCTTCTAAGAAAAAGTACATTTGACAATTGTCCACTCGAGTCCCCGGACTGCTGTAAGCTACATGATCGTTGGGCAGACCTTCCGCATTGTTTGCGCCCTTGGTCGTGCCTCTGCATTTAGTTTTCAAAGTTCCTCTACTCGTTTGGAAACCGTCCGACCTCCTCGGCACCGGCCCACCGACTGGATCCAGTTCCACCTGAATAAAGTATATAAACGAAAGACTGTGCAGTTGCGAGTTGCAAGCAACAAGTAGTAAGTAAAAGCTCCTCTTCCTCCTGAAGTGTCCTTCCCCCCCTCCTACCAAGGCAGTCGGTCGTGTCTCTTGCAACTTGTTATTACGGGGGGCGCATGTCTCTGGGAGGTATTCGTTTCACGTGGTTCGACGACGACCGAACAGACTAACGAGATCTAACAACTCCAGGAGAAGAGATGGGGCCGTTAGTAGCGGATGCAGGGGTAGGGGGGGGATCAGCACGAGCGGGGGCCTCTACCTCCTTCACGCCTCGGGAGACATGCGTTTACGTTGCGTGGCCGTGCTGTCTGGTGACGCTACGAAGCCAGAGAGGGAGCTGCCGTCGTCGACTCAAGTCCGCGCTGCCACTTCCTTCCACGCGGATCGTCGTGCGATCCTATTCCAGTGCTGATCTCCTTGTCCCCTAACTTCCTCAACGCGCGGCCGAACTCCGACTCTCGGCGTCGTCCTCCTTTAACTCTTCTGTCTTTTGATGAAGTTTTGCATGCTGGTCCGTGTGCATCCTGGTACTGTCCGGTGTCTGGTGTCTGGTGGCGGCTCAGACGATACGTACTTTTGTTCGAAAGTCATTTTTGAGGACATGCAATGCGACAGTGGTTCTCTCTTGAAGATCACTCAAAATCGTACAGTGTGAAAGATCACTGTAGGATCTATGCGCTTCCTGGACGCTGCCAATGATCTTCCACGAAAAAGAGAATTTTCTAGGATCTCTTGTTAGAATTGTGTTTCTGTCTTTTTTTTTTCTTTTCCAAAGCCAATTCACATAGAAATATATATAAGTAACCTCTGAACGGTGTTACGTAAACGATAATTATCGTCTCCTGCTGCCTCGTATCGCGTTCTCCCTCTTTCACGTGGGATGGAGAGCAGTTTTTTCAATTCCGCGAGATTCGAATTAACGAGTTCCAAGTCATGGTAGAACCTCTGCTTCTGTACTAAAGCTATCTCTCTCTCTCTCTCCCTCCCCCTACCTGGACTGGTTTTTATCTTAGTCGCGAGAGAGAGCGAGAGAGATAGAGAGTGTGTAGGTGTCCTGTGAGTGAGTGAGTGAGTGAAAGTGCATCCGCGCGCGATTCTGTGCGTTCACGAGTGCGCGCGCGCGCGCGCGTCTCATATTTACAGGTTCGCAGCCGCGTGTGCAGCGTCATCAAATTCCAGAAGATAGTGACGTATTACTTGTCGGTTGCAGGATGGTGATGTACAAAAGGCGTCACTATTACGTGCCCGGACCGTCGACCATGCCGAACAAACGAAAATCAGGAACGGGAGGAAGCCTCTACCGGAAACGGGTGGCCTACACCGAGCTGAAGGACATGAACAACGATTGACATTCGCCCAAGTCTTAGCAGAAGTTGCTGATAACGAATTGCCAGGATCATTATTACGGAAGAGTCGCCGGCGAGACTTGTCGTTACTTTGATAATCGTCCGAAGGAGCTTTGACGCGGGAGAGACGACGACGACGACGACGTCGCGGTTGGGAGTCGAAGGACGAGCAAGAGGAAATTCTTTACCGACGTCACGTCACCTACTACCCCCCCCCCCCTCCCCGCCCCCCCTTCCTCCGCGCGATCGAAGCTTCGCTCTTTCGAATAGTTCCCTCGGGTAGCCGTTGCCATCGTCATCAGCATCGTCACCGTTATAGCGATCGAAGCGCCTCTAGGCACTTTTCTCGGGCCGTACCTACCGCGAAACTCATGTGCTCACCCTGAAACTTTATTTATTCTTTTTTTTTTTTTTTTAAGTAATTTATTGCAAAGCTCGACAAGCGAATGCGATGCGTTATGTTTTATCTTTGTCTAGCTAATTATTTTGACGCCGACCAAACGGGACTGACTAGGTGTTCCTTTGTTGTTTCTGGAGCGGCGCGAATTATAGAAAATTAATTTTGCCTCATCGTGATGAGCCTTAGACTAAGCGTGAAAACCCAGTAGTATTCTCTCGAGTGGTTCGCTCATTCGTCCCCGTGGGGGGGACGAAAGGAATTTTGGGTGCCTTCGGGAGGCCCCATTATTCGTTAATGTTAAGGACACACACGTGAATCTTGTCATATTCAGCCTCTTCGAGCTTTACTTTACTCGGAAATGACAATTAGCCTAGTTCGGTCCGACGGAGCTGTGTCTTCGTCCAAGATACTTTTGTATTTCGTATCCACCCATTTTCATGTGCCACTTCGTGTTCGACGTTGCCATTCTGCGATCGCGATCGCGTTAACGGCCAAAGGCTGTGGCTGCGACGGCGTTCTCAAGGTCGGAACTAGAATTTTTTATTTGGCTACACTGCGACGATACCACCGGAGCCGGCACCTCTTTAGGCTGGCCGCCGCCTTACGGGAGTTTTGTTTTGACGGCTAGTGGGTTCAGTGGGTGCAGAGTTGGCGGCGCTGTGGGCGTATTGGGCACGGGAGATATTCTGGAGCCGGCATAGAAATTCATAGAAGAGAAGAGGGGACTGAAATAACGTAAACCAGTTCGTTTCGCAATAAGACACAAGATACGTGCTGGGGCTGCCTCTTTTTTTTTTTTACCAACATCCCCTCGATGTGGATTCTCCTTTTTATTTGTCTACCCATGACGTTTTCGTGAAACGACAAAATTTTTATATCGCTGTATTTTATTTTACCACGGCGTTCCTCTCTCGTCATCTCAGATCGCACGAGACGCTCCGTCGCAACGTAAGAATCGTTCGCAGAAATTCTGGCAAATCGTCGTTACGTATCTTTAGAGAATTTGTTATCACGGCAGCCGTATCCTTCTTCAGCACTATGTGCAATTGTACATAAATATAGATATACATACGTGTGACTTAGAGAGACGGCAGGAAGCACATATAAATTAGTTAGTAATTAACGAATACATTGTAATGTAATATCGTACCGTCAATACTGTAGATAGATATAATATAAAGATAATCGAACGATCACGATGGGTATAAATTGTTATTGACAACGTCTTTGCTGATACTTGTCTCATAAGACTCGACGAAAAATCGAGTCCCAGCCGAATACGTGAACGCAGGATTGGCTGCGCGAACTTCAATTTTAATATACGTATTCCACTGTATCCTATAGGAGAGGCGTATAAATACACGGGCAGGGTGGTTAAGTCGTTGCGCCCGAGCCACGAGGTGTTCCTAAGCACACGAACTATTTTATACTAGCGGATCGTCACTCGAAAAAGCAAGTGGATCTCACTGAAAAGACCGAGATACTGTGATACTTGGAAATATACGTGAGAATATTTAAACGGTGTCTTCTCTATTCGTCTTCAAAAAGTCTCCAGCGCGGCTCTCGCTCGACTTCTTCTCCCTTTGCTCTATCGAAAAGCGAGGATCGTGCGAAGGGACGAGAAAGGAGAACACCGGCACGGACTTTGCTCCTGCGATCAAGCAGGTCTCTACTTTACCACGTGTTTCTGTCCCCCTTCGTACTCTCAGCGCACCGATCCTTCCGTCATACTTAACTGGCAAACCTGTTTTATGCGAGGCTGGTGACGCCTGTCGATCGGACTTCGAAGCTCCGAGTCTTCCCGACGCTCCTAGGCTCCTCCCTTCCTACATTCAGGACCCCCACCGTAGTCAGGAGTCAGCTGTGGAAGTTCGGTGTACATTGAAAAAAATAAATGCAAAGGGGAAGCACGTCATCGGTATTCTTATCGACACGAGGAATTTGACGTTTTCTTTAGGAGGCAGGATTGCGAATTGTAATAAATTGTAAAGAGACCGCTAAAACTCTCAAATGGTTACTTGTATTTGTACGCAATATCTCATTATAACAAGGTAAATACTGAAATCAAAGAGATGGCTCGTTTGGCGTTTCGCCCGACTAAACGCTTTGTCGATTGTTCAATTATTCGCCGGTTAAAAAGTCATTCCGGAATGGAGCGTGTACATTTTGTCGGGGAAAACATTTTAATTTGAATACTTATGTAGAGGAAAGTAAATAGACGAATATAGACTACTAAGGACGAGTATATGACACGAGCTGTCTCATTCTTTGTTTTATGCACTCTCACGATCAGTGCTTCTCTTTGGGAACGAATTCATTTTTCAATTCACGTTTTCTTTTTTTTTTTTTCCAAACAGTCGGCCACTTTTACATTGTTCTTTTTTTCTTTTCTTTTCTTTTCTTTTCAACTTGCCAGCTTCTTCTCTCGTCTTATTTCGTTTTTTACAACTTCTTCTTCTTCAAGAGAAGCACTACGTCTATCTTATATATTACTGTAGGCGAATGTTTATATGTTTCAAGAACGAAGTAGAAAAATGAAGACAATTAAAGCGCAATCGTTGCTACCCAATTGACGCCAATCGTAAAACATGGTAAACATGGTAAGCATGGCATAGATAATAAACATAGAAAACAAAATTAGTCAACAAAACAAGGGGCTGTACCCCTTATGAGCTCGGTAGACGATACGAAGCTCCCAGCTTTTTCGTTCGAGCTTAAGCCTGATATTATTTAACAGCCTTTCGAGCTTATCGATCGTGAGCTTTAAATAATTAAGCTCAGCCTTCGTCAAAGCTTAAACTCAAACGATAAGACTGGACTAAAATAAAATTCCTTACGCGTTCCTACGGACCTAGGGATTAATTGAAATTAGAAGCGACATACTTATCGATAGTGAGCAATACTTTAAATATCGAGTAAAATAAATTTTAGTACAATTAGTGTATATATTTGTGTATATACCGGGTCTACCGAATAGAGATAGAAAGAAAAACGGAAGACAAATTTACGAAATATCTGATTATAAGCCGGCACTCGGGTGCGACGAACCGTTTAAATTCGCGGTTCGCGCATCCCCGTAAAATCGTATTGCCAATCAACACAAATAACTCACCTAAGTCAATTAATTCTATAATAAATATCTATCACAAAAGGCTGGCTTGTGTGTGTGTGTGTGTCTGTGTATGTGTGTTCTGTGAGTTGGCGCGAGGAGACCCCCAGCCTCTCTCACAATTTCGGATATTAAACTATTCTCAACCGTATACTAATCTCCTTATACTCGTAGGTGTAACTTCCATTGGACGAAGTCCACGTTGTTGTTTATCTTAGCGCGCCACCCACCCCTCGTCCATTTCCCGTTTTCTCCTTTCCTCTCTTTTCTTCCCGACTATTTCATTTAAATGAACTATTTACAATAACTTATCCTAGTATTCGCATATTCACTGAACTTTCTTTAAATGCAAGATAAATTCGCCCGTCGGGTCAATAAATTTACGAAATAATCTTGTGACATGTCACACGTATAGTCGAAGTAAGCGCGAACGTACTTCGAGGGAGAACGACAAAGAGAACAAGAAGGACGACGATCGGCTGCAAAACTGAAAGCAGGGGAATCAAGTGGGCAGCAGTCAATCATCAGGAAGTCAGCGGTCGAAGGCTGATCTGTCAGGGCGTGCAATCGAAATGCAACGTGCCGCGACGAAGGTTTCGTTCGTGGTTCGTGTACCGCAAGAGAGGATGCGTGCCGCCGTTGGCGTCGCCTACGTCGCCGGAGTCGACGGCGTCCGACGCATTTCCGGCGGTCCGAGAGTCATCGGTACCGTAAGTATCCGGAAGCCTGGACATCAGTCCGTCGTCGTCCGTGGCACGAGTGACAGCCCCGTCGTCCTCGTGGCCATTGGCCGAAGCTGCGCAGTTGACAATTTCCTCTGGGAGAAAAATAAATGAAAAAATAAATAATAACGAAACTCGGATGACACGTCATCCTCTGTCTCCAGACTCACCAGGCAAACACAGTTGCAACTGGTCGCTGCTCGGATTGGTGCTGTCGCCGGTTCCACTGTCCTTGCTGTGCTGCGAACTGGTGTCCAAATAAAGTTGGGTCTGAGCGTCAGCAGGACCGTTCGGAAGGACACCCGTTTCCAACTGTCGGCTGCTGCTGCTGTTGCTGTTGACGTGGCTGCTGGTCCTGGGCGTCCCGTTGTGAGTCGCGTTCAGTCGTCGCCTTGTCTGATATATTATTACCACCCAGACGATCGACGTCCCGACGGCACAGCAGACCACAGTGATTATTATCAGACCCAACATGTCGTCCTCGTTGACCACCGGACTAGGAGCTGGAATTAACGGGAACCATATAGCAATTGGAAGGATCGTACGAACCCATGTGGTGTTTCAATTGCGATCATCAAATTGGCGCTTTTCGGTTCTAGGCCTACCCGGAGTTATCGTCAAGTGGGAGGCTCCGACGACGCTGCCC
The DNA here is from genome assembly GCA_030142285.1 of Calameuta idolon. Taxonomy (NCBI): domain Eukaryota; kingdom Metazoa; phylum Arthropoda; class Insecta; order Hymenoptera; family Cephidae; genus Calameuta; species Calameuta idolon. The sequence goes on along the minus strand of JARQSV010000481.1, from coordinate 403,467 downwards.
AGAGAATTGCTCATCTCGCACTCGTAAGTACCGGCATCACTGGCGATCGTATCGACGATTATCAATAGTTGATCCTCCGCCGTGAAAAAGTGCCTTTCGGTTGCCTGAAGCGGACTGCCATTTTTTCTCCAGGACAACTTTGGACGGGGCGATCCACTAGCCATGCACTCGAGGACGATCGAGCCTCCTACCGTTATCTCCTTATTTTCCATAGGTTTTACGAACGACGGTGTCTCTGTGCAGACAAGGTGAAACAGCGAATTTAAATGGAATCTTAAGCGACAGCGTTCAGTGCGTTTACGTCCAAAGTACGAACATACCGAGTATCGTGAGCGTAGCGCTCGCCACAATAATCCCAGCCAAATTTTGTGCCGTGCAAGAATACACTCCGCTATCAGCTATCTTGACGTTGACTATGAACAGGACATCGTCCGTAGGCATCATGTGCATCCTGCGTTCGCGCGCTGCTGGGAAGTCGTTGCCACCGTCCTTCTGCCAGGCAATTTGCGGACTGGGTTTCCCTTCGGCGGAGCATTCCAGTCGAGCTGTGCTACCGGCCGGCACTCGAATGTCGTGCGGTATTTTCGAGAACGACGGATAGACTGTACATTGTAAATCCGCTCGATTATAGAAACGAGCACGCAGGGAGGCCGGAAGCTTACACGAAGAGTCGATACCTACCGAGGACGCTGATTTTGGCCTTGGCCGAGTAGGTGGTGCCGTAAGTGTTGCTCACCATGCACTGATATCTACCGGCAGCCGCGTGCGTCACGTTAATCAGCCGCAGTACGGAAGAAACGTCCGTCACTCCGCGATTCGCCGAGCCGTTGTCGCTTTGCAATTTCATGTCCTTCAACTCGACGTTGTCATGTTTCCAAATGAAAGTCAGAGGAGCATTTGCGGTGCTGGTAGCTCGACACATCAGGGTCACATTTTCACCTTTTATACTCATCTGGCTCACCGGTTCTTCGATGATCCGTGGTTTCGGGTATTCGTCTGTTTGGTAAGATATTCGCTTTAAAGAGATTTCACGCGTTAAATAATGTACAGGGAGTTTGCACTCACCGCACGTAAAGTTGGTATGGTGCAGATCCGTCAGAGGCATGTTCTGGAGCCAGTGGGGATAACCGCAACGAATCCCAGCGCCGGAGTATCTGTGATCTCGCAACCAAACACTCAGCCACTGCAGACCGCAATCGCACACCAAGGACCCTGTCGAGGATTCGTAGTAAGGACAGCTGTCACATACGTCAATTCGCGATTCCTTTCCTTCAACTCACCCGAATTCATCTTAAGAGTAACGAGACCGGCCATGGAGGCCAACGCGTTGTCCTGAATGCTGGTGATATTGTTGCCAGTCAAATCCAATTCCGTAAGTCGAATCAGTCCGGTAAAGGCGTTCTTGTTGATGGACTTGATTCGATTGTGGGCAAGACCCAATTTCAAGAGCCGAGCGAGAGGCACGAAGGCTCCGTTAATATCCTCGACCATGTACGAAATTTTGTTTGAATTCAATTCCCTAGAATGTGATTGCACGTTCCTTTGTATCCCGTATGAACTGAAGGACTCTCTTAAGTTCTTAGATCACTGTAATACTCACAGCACTTGCAAGTTCGGTGTGTTATTAAAAGCTCCGTCGGATATGTAGGTAATTTTATTGTGATCCATCTTGAGCTTTTCGAGTTTTCCTAAAAATTCGAAAGTTCCGCGCTCGATGGAAGCCAAGTCGTTGTACGATAAGTCCCTAAACGAAAGAGGATACAATTTATTGACGATCTAAGGGACGGACGACGACTCGATGCTGAGATACTGACAGTTCGGTTATTTCATGACAGATGTCCCACGCCTGAGGCTCGATCGTTGAGATGCGATTGTGCGAGAGTGTCAGCTTGAGTAGTCCTTCCAAACCGAATAGTCCACCCTTCTTCACGACCGAGAGCTCGTTAAAGTCCAGTTGAAGGAGAACCAAGCTTTTGAGCGGCCAGAAGGCTCCATCGTAGAGCGTGTCTATTTTGTTTCGTTTCAAGCGCAGTTCTTCCAGACTCGTAAGATTCTTCAAACTCAGGCCTTGAATCTGATGTAGCTCGTTCCTGTTAAGTTCCCTGTAAAGCATCCTCAGTTGTAAATCGAGGCTCGGAGAGCACTCTGAAATTGAGGAGCAAGGTCCTTACAGGATTCGCAAACGCCCGAGATTGGTGAAGAGGTCTTTCAATTGTCTAAGACGATTCTTATTTAGTCGCAGCTCCTCGAGGGAGGTCAAGTTGTCCAAACTTCCAGCTTCTATAGTGCCAATCTGATTGCTATTCAGGTTTCTGTTGACAGTCATATGGAAGAAAACGGAGGAGTTATCAGGCGGATTAACGGATTAATGAGCGAATTAAGAAATTATCTTTTACAGACACCTACAAGTGTGTTAAACGATTTGGCGACAGGAACGAGCCACGATGCAAGGTGCCCAATTTGTTTCCACTGAGATCCAAGATTTCCAGGTCTGGCAAGCTCTGCAAAGCTATGCCGTGGACACTGCTGATGGAATTGTGAGACCTGGGGATCGTGAGAATTATATTAGATTAGATTAATTTGCCAATTAGGCAAAGATTCGTGAGAAGATAGTAAAGTTAATTTTCTATAATTTTTAACGTTGTCAACTTTGTTTTTTAATGAAAAGTGTCATTTTGATATTCAGCGAAGTACAATATCTTCGTTCGATCAAGTCTCGTTGTATTGCGTTTTTCGACCAGCTAGCGATAACAATAAAGATATGATTGGATATCAATTATGATTGACATAAAACAAGTTATCGTAGACGAGATAACGATAGGTGTTGCGTAATGACGGAGGGATACTCAAGATTTCCTCGTGAATGATGTAGCACGATAACGTCCATACTTATTATGAACCAATGCAAGATGTTTTTTTCAAATGCTATTTTTGTTGACAGATAATGTAGGCATACGTACAAAGAGAGTTGTGATAAATTCTTGAGAAAGGGAAGATCAGGTATTCGAGTTAATTGATTTTTGTTAATTTTCAATCCCTGCAGTTGCGTTAATTCCATCAGTGCAGTAGTAAAATTGTCTCCCAATCGATTGCCACTTATGTCCCTGAAACATTTAAAAGTTTTATACAATACAGAAGATGCGTCACATCCTATTGTACTTAGTGTAAGCAACAAAATCCGAGAATGTGAATGTGTGTAAGAAAAATGATATGACATTGTAAATGTTGTATAATAAATAATGATAAATAATTAATGTAACATCGTTTAAAATAACTCTATATGGCAGAGTATACTTAATAGACACGACTGTCCATTTAAGTTGCAACGAAAGACCTTAAAAGGTTTATGTATTCGATGCATTGAGTTCTTGTTATCCTTGACTCTGGATACAAAGAAGGTAATACCAAACAACCTTTTTGCAACTCGACTCTATAAACAGGCATGCTTGACTTCAGGATCAGTGGCAAAGACCTCATAATATTCATAGACATAGAACTTGAAAATTGATGTCGTTGAAACAGACTGATATATGCAACGAAAAGCCATGAATCAACGAGCAATACGATACTTATAACGACGATTCTCTAGAAAACTCACAATATCTCAGTCCAGGGCGGTAAACCGCTTGGAGTCCCAACGAGCTGCAACCTACTACAGTCGACTACATTCCCAAGACAAGCACATTCGACGGGACATTGATTTGCCTTAGTGGATGGCAGTGTCAGGTCGGCTGTGGCGACAGGGTAATTCGTTAAGCACGCATGAAGCATCCATAGGGCGAGCGGCAACGGATTGCAAAGGAACCAGCTTTTCTTCCTCTTCCATAGACGTGTAGGAGACTTGTTTGGCGATTCCGACATTATACAGCTATGCGCTCAGACTTTATTCTCCATTAATATTGCGGTCTCCAATATATTGCTCCATAGCGACTCATACGACAGAGCAACTTCCCACAATGGAGTTAGACACATAATATCTAAAGGAATTGTTCACGCTCTTATGATTCAAAACAAACACTTTTCTGAAAAACAACGGTGGGAACGGAACCACTTCAACCCACGCACCATGATGACGCTTAGAGCTGCTTAAAGCCTCCTGACTGCCAATCACTGCCAATGACGCCTCAAACCATCTCCGACCATCTCTGACCACCTTTGACCACCACTACCTGCGAGGGCTCAGGCTGATTCCCCGCACGCATAACTTGCGCCAGCCAATCACACATTTGCGTTAGTTTTCCTGCAGGATAGTAGAAGGAAATCCTGGCTTTGCGATTGGCTCCAAGAGATACGGGGCACGTAAGGTACACTCCATGCGAAATCAACCGCAGTCACAGTCGCCAGACGCTCGTTGGAGCGCAACTTTTCGACCAATAGCACAACGCGAAATTCTCTGTAGTCGTTATACCATTGGTCAAAAGTTAGCGTGCGAATGAAATTCTAACCTTAGTTTCTATCTAAACTTGATATATTTACCAAAATTTAATTCAAAATTATATAAATCAATGGGATGATTCATTATTGAGTTATTTACAATAATAACGATTGTCTCAAATCATGTTAATTAATAAGAATGAGCTTCCCATAAGATTAGAACGTTGAACGAAGCGATCCTGATTGGTCAACCCCCACCGCATCGTTATTCCGGTTCTGTTTTTTGAACTTTCTCCCACAAAATAATTCCGAATTCGATATTTCATCTGAGATAGTTCACCGGTTCTCTCAAGGATGGCGCCACCCGTCTCGCTATGCTCGAATTATTTTATACAATAAATTTCGCTGGTTTTCTCAGAGATGGCGCCACCTGTCCAACTATTACAGTATTATTTTGCGTGATAGAGTTCGCTGATTCTCTCAGAGATGGCGCCACTTATCTCGTCCAGGAAGTGCTGCCCCCTTACCGGCGAAAAAGCGAACTAATCCAAATTCATTTAATAAGAATTGCCCCATTGAAGTTTCGACGATACGGTTTTCAAATCACATTTCAAAAAGTAAAGGGA
>JARQSV010000481.1:385343-396887 GCA_030142285.1 Calameuta idolon | reverse complement strand
CTCCTGAACTCGCCGCTATGATTTACCGCTATGTTTTTGGTATCGTCTAAAACCATAGCGTTGTGCATCTCCCTGCTCATCTCTGCTTGATACATTGCACGTTAAGTGAAAGCATAATTTATTGTCATAAGAAATACGTCAATGTATCATCCTTTTTTTCATTTATTTATATGGCAATATCCCTACTTTTTATATTGATTCACTTAATAGTACCATTACTTAAAGACTGAATAAAGAACAATTCGTTAGTCGGTATTTGAATTAATTCTCTTCACTCATGCAAGCATTGTTTTTTTTTGTAAATTGTATTTGAATGTTCTGTACAAATTCGTCCTAACATCCTAACGTACCCTGGCGGCAACGTGTAAAAGTTACTTGTGAATGCACACATAAGTCACAGCAGCTCTCAAAGTACCCAACTGGCCCACGCTGACGCGCATTCAACCGCACTATACCGAATTCCCGAAGTACATAAAAATTTCTCAAATTGGGCAAAGTAAATATCAGACATATACCCAAATAAAACCAAGTACGTTGCATAAATCGACCTGTCCCGATTGATTTCGAGCAATCTCGACGTTCTTCAACATCTAGGAATTGCTGGGAAGAATCAAAACACGACTGTGTACGCGACTTGACGCGGTCAGATGCGATTGTGCTTGGATTAGCTTGGGTATATGTATACCGTGAAGTGTTTTTGAAGATTTAAAGCATTCGAGGATATACGCTTAATATTATTGATTGAAGAAAAGTAATCCTTCTCATTCAGCAGATATGTCTTCGCTTCAAAAATCCATTTTGAAATCGAAGTTACCACCAACTGGAATGAATTGTGGAGGAGTACCGTCCAGGTTAGCAATTGTCAAGACCTTTTTTTGTCAATTTCGTAGATTTTTATTTCGAGCAAATTCCTGTTTAAGATTATCTTCTTAGCTTGGAGATGTGTCTAATTTTGAAGTGTGTGGTTATTATTAAATATACCATTTTTTGGATTCTATGTATTGTTAATATAATCAATTTATTATTCTGCAAAGTGTTACATATCATTTTATACGTTTTTATTAGAACATTTAAACGTAGGGCATTGCAGCGCAAACGAGATTATGATCCAATACTATGGTCTCCTTATTTCGATCATTCTGAAGATGTTGAAGTTGGTGAAAACACATTTCATGTTTACTCTGTGGGAACAGAAGGACCGACATTAGTTCTATTACACGGTGGTGGCTACAGTGGTTTAACATGGGCCGAGTTTACAGTAAGAGAAATAATGTTTTCAGTAAAATATTGTACTTACGAATAATACAGCATAATATAATAAATATTTCAGAAATGCATAGTCACGATGGTGGTTTGTAGAGTAATGGCAATAGATTTACGTGGTCATGGAGATTCACACACAACAAATGAAGAGGATTTATCTGCTGACACGCTGGCTTCGTATGTATACAATTACTGAGTAAGCTGTATCAAAGGAAGTAAGAGATGTTTATACTTTTAAAATGGATGTATTTTCCTTGTTTAGAGATGTTGCTGGTATAATAGAATCTGTCTCAGACGATCAGACTCCAATAATTTTGGTAGGTCATAGTATGGGTGGTGCAGTGGCTGTAAAAGCAGCACCACTTATAACAAATTTAGCAGGTGTAGTAGTCATTGACGTTGTTGAAGGAACTGCAATGGATGCGCTAACGTCTATGCAGAGTTTTTTAAGATCTCGACCATCGAGTTTCAACTCAATCTCCCAAGCTATAGAGTGGTGGTTTGTACGCAACAATAACTTAACAGCTTATATATGAACATTGCAATTAAACAAGTAGCATAACCTACTTAAAAAATCCGATTAAAATGAATAAAAACTGAAATTTATCATGACACTATTGGTGATTACTTCACGAAGAATAAATTTTTAATTGGAATTAATGGGAAGTAATTCATTTTCAAACTATTTTCAATCAGTTTTAATCGATTTTTTTAAGCAGGTAAATTATTCTTTTATATCATAGATAGTTCCATGATGCATCTGTCTCATGACTATTGGCATGAATTTGTTACATTTCAGTGTAAGAAGCGGCCAGATACGTAATGCACAGTCGGCCAAAGTATCGGTTCCTGGACAAATAAAAAAGTTTGTAAATTTCATAGGTATTATTGGATATCCAATGCACAATATATCGCAGCTCCAAGTTACAAAATTGTACATTCCCGTTGTCCTTCTAGTATTAAGACTGGGAAGTTAGCTACGCATGACATCGAATCACTTTCAAGTGATCCCAACCATGAGGACGAAGTGGAAGATCTTGTCCATCGCGAAGACATCATTCAGGAAGAAGAGACGCCTAACATGCCACCACCTCCACATAGCATCAAATCTGAAAATAAAAATTACGCATGGCGAATAGATTTAGCGAAGACAGAACAACATTGGTCCGGATGGTTTAAGGGTTTATCTGCGGCATTTCTCAACATTCCATCACCAAAAATGCTTCTCTTAGCTGGCGTCGATAGATTAGATCGCGAGCTCACCGTCGGACAAATGCAAGGTAATGTCGCGCTTCGTGTTCATTGTCAATATTATTATTATTATTTAATTCACCCTTTTCATTATACATTCTTAAGGAAAATTCCAAATGCAAGTACTGCCAGCATGCGGACACGCAGTGCACGAAGACGTACCGGATAAAGTGGCGGAAGCTGTTGCGACTTTCATGGTCAGGCACAAGTTTGCGGAACCGGCGTCGGAATTTACACGGTGAGAAATTTCACACTGAAGCCCAATTACAGTATGCAGTAGATAAATCGAATCAATTTAACGATGGTATATTTTTGTAGGACTTTCCCTGCCTGTTAAGAACGGCGCTAATACGATATAGATAATAAGTTAAAACTCACTGAATAACATTGCGAGAGATGTTCACAAAATGATAAATATAGCGGAATTAAGATTTTTTTATTTATTGAATGAAAACGTGTGTACGACGATGTATGATACACATATAAATAAAAAAAAAGCCGAGATTACCATTTAAAAGAATTTTCTGTTGTACAACATTTTTATGAATTGATATAAACATGTTACTGTAAATCTGCCCTGAGACATCAGTTATTGTAATTAATAAAATTCTGCTGAGTACTTAATTATTAGCATTGTCAATTACCGGTGCTGCGGTTTCTCTGTCGACCAGAATCGTGGACGTTTAGTGCGATGTCGTGTATACGTGTAAACCTTGAGAAGGGATAAAAATGTGAGTGACACCGATGGAAAAGATTACTTTCGTCATTTATTTACGTATGCCAGCTGCTTGACACATTACAGTAATCGCATAGTACGCACTTTTCCAAATAATCCTGCGTCTCTTGACGCACGTACCTCTATGAACAACAATATGTGTATGAACAACATTGGGACAATTCCCAATTACAAGAATCGTCCAGTCGATCTCTCCGTGTTTTGACAATTCACACGATCTGCGCGATCTCCCTTAGAGTTCATTCTTTTAATATAAAGGGTTATATTAAAAAATGAATGCGGTACGCCGATATTCTTTTTTGAAAAAGTCCAAATTTATTTTCGATCGTGATCTTTGATAAGGCAGACCTTTTTCTCGAAAGGATCTCCTTCGTTACCCGCAATTAATATTAACATTTTTTCTTTCGCTCAAAGAATTTTATGGTTTTGCTGCTTTGCAAAGTGCGACGACAAGAAGACAAGCAAAAGGAATCGAAAGAACATGGAAATTTCCAAAGGACTGAAAATCACGTGAACCAAGGAGTCTACCGAGACAGTGCACGTTCCTCCTGGAAGTAGTCCAAGTATAGGACTTTTCAAAAGAAATGGGGTTAATGTAAAAGGTGAAAATTGACGAGAAAACACAATTCTTATACTTCGCGGGTAACAGGAAGATCCTTTCTCTTAATGAACACGAAATTCAGTAAATTCAGGGTTTACTGGGTCGCTCGGTTCTACGTAGTTGTCGCACAGGATTGCCTTTACGTATGTCGATCACGACGCCACTAGCGGCGTTGCCAAGAACTTCGATGTACCAACGAGGCAACGATTTGCACGTTTCCAAAAACTTAAAGTGACCGAGAACGTCAGAACGAATTCCAAACAGAGTTTCTAATTCTAATTCTCCTCCTTGGAAAAATTCGCCATTGTTCCCGAATGACGATTGGTAACACTGACATACCAGGGACATGTAGGATTTTTTCTTCGGTTTCAAAATCTCCAACTCGACTGCCTGTACCACATCAGAGAGCCATAATTTAATTATTCTTTCCTTAAAGTTGTCTCACTGTTTCTACTCGTTTTGTTTTTTATTGCGCGTCACATTTACATTGACCCGAAGAAAAATCCACACTAATCGTACAACTAGGTCGCTAAGGGCAAGCATACAAAAGTCCGAGAGGATTACAAAGATTTTGATTACGGGTCACGACAGGTCAGGTTCCTTGTCGGCGTATATAAAATTTACTCGTCGAAAAAATCATGAGAATTTCGAAAAATCGTAGTCTGCCGTAACGCAGGAAAAGAGATCAAACGTTACACTCCCTTTTGATGCCGTTTACGGATAAGATCGAACCTTTCAAAGTAATGATTGTTTTCTCGGCATGTCATTGTCTTGGCATGATTCGTTTAACGTTCTTCCGCGTGGAATATTTTAAAACAATGAAAATATCTGTACGACACGCGTGCGCACGTTTATCAACAAGATAAAGGTAGAAAGAGACAGAGATAGATAGAGAGAGAGAGAGAGAGAAAAGTAGATAATTGAAATATGAAATAATTAAATAAACAAGAAGAAAAAACAAATAGAGTATAAACGAAAGAGGCGCGTATCGGAGAGAACAGGAACTCCCTCTGTACGGTGATATGTGAAGCTAAAAGCACAGAGATCAGTTAACGTGAAATTAATGTATCTCTTTATAAATTTTCTTTCTCTTTTCCAGCCCTTTGTCCCACTCGGCCACGTTAACAGTCCCAGGACTGATCGATCACAAGCATTTCGCTTCGCTCTAACGATCCAATTTAACGTTTACTCTCTAACAAATCTCTTTGTACTAATTGCAAGTTACGTCTATCACACCAACGTAAATTGACTAATTGTAAGTCCCCAACGGGTGGACAGAATTGATAATCGTACAGTCGCGTTGTTTACCAATCCTGTCGCTCGATCAGAAAATTAAAGCGTTGCCTTATGAAGTTACCTAATTAAATAGCCTTACAGAGAGCCAGGCAAGAATTCGCGCAAATACGACTAACAAGACGGGAGTTGCTGGTACGGTCTAAAAATCCAATGGGACAAAATCGATTGACTCGCCAGTAAATAGAGATTTCGCTTGTAGGAGTTTACGGCTCTATTAGCAAAAAAAAAAGCAGCGACTTTGGCCTACTAGTTTCTTATTTTTGTTTTCTTCTTATTCCTCATCAACAGTCATCACCTTAACAACGGACTTGCGCTCGTGGTCCAGATCACGTTCGACCAGTCTCATTGAGAGACAATGAAACGGTACAAGAGCAAATTTCGCGTCTGGTCCGTCCCTCGCTCGCACATTAAATCCTTATCTTACGTAATAAGTCGCTGTCGTAATTCCCTAAGTCGTTAGCGTTACAATTACATTGACTTACATTAACGTTACTTCATTTAAAAAGCTTCTCTCGCATTGTCTCTTTAGTGATCTAATTAACGTATGCACCTGGTTCTTCTTTACCCACGTATAAGATCCACCGACCCAACCGTAGTCGCGCTTATCAGGAGCCGTCACGAATTTTCATTAATCGTCGGGCAACGTATTGCGTGTCGACGCCATTTTTAAAACAATTCGCCGATTCTTTCTCCGCAGGAATTTCATATAACGTAGGTACGCACAGTTTCGTCTCGGTTCTGATTGGCTGGGAAGATTTCAAATTTTCCCGCCACTCCCGAGAACTCACGACGCGACCGTCCGTTTCATCCTTTACAACTAGATTTACATTATATTGCAATTGACATCCGTTTATTTATATAATTTGCGGCGACGTCGCGACGTCACTCGTACCGCGTAACGTCGCGTTGTAATTTTCCATTTGCAGCGACGCTTCTCGAGTGACGTCGTACTTAGGTATTACAAACGCGCGTGTTCGCAAAGACCTTTAAACCTGGCACGATTATCTTTTTTCGCTTCTTTAGATTTGTTTTAATCATTTTCGACGCAGGCGCCATCTCGCCTCGAACGAACCTACCATCGATCGAATATACGAACTGCCGAAAACTTAGCGAAACGCAGCATCAAAAAGATTCTAGAACAGCGTAGGCACTTTCAGGAAATGGGTGAGAGAGTCCTGTGTCTGTGTGTGTATTATTAATATGTGTGTGTTTACATGAAAAGGTGACTGGACCACACGTGGAGGACGTGCAGAACCTGGAGGCGTCTCCTTGCAATCAGTCCAATTTAAACGACGCTCGTCCTGCGCGGGAGAGTAGTAATTTTCTTTTGCTTTTTCTTTTTTAATACCTTTCGTTTCGTTCCCTTTTTTTTTCTCGATTTCTCAAAACAGAGAGGATAAGGAGGATCCTTAGCCAATTTAATTGGGGATTCCCCTGCCGTGAAGCCTCGTATTAATGATTGTTTCACCTTTTTCTTTTTAACATTACAGCATTAAAATGTACAAACGGTATGATTCGGTACGAATGATTTACGTGTATATTTATGGTATATTATAGTAAATATGTTGGAGCTTCTACGACGACGAGTAACACCTAATCCTGATCCTTTCGCGAGAAATCCTTTAAACGGTATAAGAATATCCTTAATACGGAATGTTACTGAGATCGTCTTGCATTTATTTGGCGAGATATGCGAAAGACATCAGAGAGACAGAGACAGAGAGTGAGTGAGTGAGAGAGAAAGAGAGAGAGTCATATGCGATCCGTTAAAACGAAAATGAAAATCTTATGAACCAGAGGAACAAGCGTCTTCAGGCTGCTTCGAAAGAAGGGCCGCGGCCAAAGTACACAGTTTGCGGTGATGCGCGTGGCTACGTAGATCTGGTAGTGGCTGACGTCATCGATTGGATATTCAAGATCCTCGAAAAGTCTAGAAAATTCTCGCGAGACTTAAAAATAATCGATCGATCGATCAAGCACGATGCTGATTGTTCCGTAGACTTTTCGTAATTGCGCAAACCTCTGTTTTCCCTCTTCCATCCTTATTTACGTTATTACGAGCTACAAGTAGCGCGTCGGTAAACGCTTAGCGGATTTCTCCATGATTAAAGGGAACTAGCGAGCAAAGTGAAGTAAATGGGTTTGTATAAAAAAAAAAAAGAAAAAGAAATAAGAGGTAAAGAAAGCAAATAAATCCACACGGACGTCTAAGTCACGGATGCCAACCTCGCCCGTTAGCGCGTTAAACATTTTACGCTTGTAAAACGATTATTCGATTATATTTTTAAAATTTCGTCCTTTCTTTTTCTCGTTACTTTGCTTCCTTCCCCCCCCCCCCCCCCCCCTTAACACGTCCCTTACGTTCTACCAAAGAATTGCTTTTCGTTGACCGTTTAAAATTACCTAACATTGCTATAATTATATTCTCTATAGTTAATATATTACATATCATCTGTCTTGTCTTCATGTTAAAATATTTTACCTTTTATATTACTTTTTTTTTTCTTTTATTCCGCTGTTTTTCTTTCTTTCTTTTCATCTGTCTCCTCGTTCGCTTCGTCGTTCATTGTATCGTAACGCACCTTGCGTGTTTCGGAACCTCTGGCAAAAAGTCTCTGACCGAGAGAGAAGAATTTTCTTATCGTTAGCACGTACCGTGGATAGGCCATCCAGTATCACCAGTTCACATTTCAAATCTCTCGTTTACTCAATAACTTTGCCATTCGATACGCTATCTCCTTTTAATCTTTTTTTTTTGCAAAATGGACCCTATACAGTTGTCGATGACTTCAAGGAGCTACGAGTCAGTCACCTCCGTCCAGACTCGGCATAAAAAGTGCAAGAATTAAATCTACCTTCTGGATTATGCAAAAGCAATGCAAAAATAATGAGCCATTCCGTGAGAGTAAAGGCAATTCGTCGCGCGCAGAGGACTTTGGGAAGACCGTCGGTGGGTTCTCCGGTAAAAAAAATTTCTTTTAATTATCACAGCTAAAACCAAAGTAACCGGATCCTTCCGACGAGCTAGTCGCTGGATCGTTAATGCAAGAATAACGACGGGAATGACAAAACTATATAATAAATTTCCATGCCGAGTCTAGGGAAGCACCTGGTGCTTCGAGTTCAGATAAAAATAAGATAGATTAAAAAAATAAAATAATTTTGTGACAGCGAGGTAACCCTGGTTACCGCAGGATTACAACATACGCATTCCAGTATACCTATATTTCAGTGCTAGCCTGAGAATACGGCGTCTCACATTCTGTCCCCTGCGCCATTAGATGGTCTCACATAAAGAAGAGCCTGCGATATCTCTCGTACGCATTGTTTCCCGTGAAAGTCCAATCTCACTGGCGCCATCGACCAATCGCTAGGTCAATCAGTGACTCGGTGAACGAATAACCAAAAAAAAAGAGAGAGAGAGATCGGAACAAGTATAATAAAAAATAAAAAATAAATAATATCATAACGGATCTAGTGCAAAAGAGTTATTCCCACGAACGCTCTTGGACTTGGCACTGGCATTGAAAGCTACGTGATTAAGGATACTCTTCTTGGCATTAGCCCTCGTCATCAAAATAGGCCAAGTTTGGTTCTAAGAAACTCCTTGATGGGGACGTAGTATTGGTTCCTTAAGGCCACCATTTCCGGTGTCTTGCGCAGACTGTTGAAGAGCGTGGTGTCGGTCTCGAATACGAGGACGATCACGATGAAGAGAACGGTGATCGTCAGCATGAAGGCCGGAATGAAGAGCTTGACGATCCTGAGACTCTTGAGGGCCATCCGGCCGTCCGTTCTCTGCTGCGCCTGAAGACAGAGCTTCGAGTTCTGGAGCTTCTGCATCTTCGGCACTGGCGTCACCGAACGACTGTGCGTCTTCCCGGTGACGTCGAGGAGTTGGCTCTCCGAGGAGGAGTGATCGAACGAGTCCCGGAAGTAATAGTCATTGAGATCGCTCTCGTTCTGCCCCACTGAAACAGAAATGCAAACTGGACATTCATCCGAGTCGACTTCATCGGCAGCCAAGAGTGACAGCGGTTCACCCAGGATGTGTTGACCGGACACATTGGAGCACGGAACGACACTTCATCTTCACGGATGCTCACACGCATGCTTCGATTTATGCGAAAGAAAAAAGACAAAGGTGCAAAGACATTGTCGAGGATACGTGTCAATACTACGCATGTGTGGACCAAGAGGTGGGTCGGAATGAACCGGTCGGTATTGCAGGGAGACAAAAGGTCAAAAGTGTTACGTGTAGACAATGTAAGACAAACGTGAGGTAAGACAGTAGCGTATCGTGTAAAGGAGACACGTGGAGACAGGGGGGAGGGAGGGGGGAGGAGTAAGTGAAAAGCGTGTGTTATCAAATCGCTAAGAGACAGTTGATACGTGAATAATGATGGGCGAGCCGATCACGGCGGATGACTTACCTGAGGATGCAGCGAGACGTTTCTTTAGGGAGACTAGTCCGTTTCTATGGTTGGCCAAGTTGCTCGGCTTGTCGCCCGTTAACGATTCGGCCGATTCTAGAGGCTCTAGGAGCTCTACCGATTTAATCGGCTCGACCGGGTCAAGGTTTGTCTTTAACGTCGTTGAGAAAACATCGCTCGCGTTCACGGACTCCTTCGCCGACTGACAGCGAGTCGCACCAGTTCGTAAAGGCTCACTCGGCTGCGACGACGGTGGCGACGTTGCTCTTACCTGGACGTCGTTCGTGCTCGTATGTGAATTGGCACTCGCGATCGCGGATCTTGCCGATGTCGCGGACCCAGTGCCGATTCTCATGACGGAACTGGTGGACCGATCGGCCCTCACTGTCCGGTCCTCCTGGACTCCGGGAAGGAGGGACCCGTTAGCAGCCTTGGGCAAGGCTCTCTTGGCTGGCGCCTTCGAGGTCTTTATGATGAGAGCCGTGGACCTCACGACTTTTGGACTTTTCTCAAACGAATCGATCTTTTGCCTCACGACGTTACTGACATTCTGACCGGTCAACTCCTCCGATCCTATCACTATTCTCTGACTGTACAACGCTTGTGGTCGGATCAACGTGCTCTTTGGGAATTTCTGTTTTTTCGTCTGACCGATTGCGGAGGTGGTGTAGGTGGCACTCGCATGCGAATCATTTTCTTTTACGGCTAAAGAACAGAAAGAAAGGAAAAACAAATGATAGTCTAAAAAGCCAAAGAAGCGCGATTCGATATTACGGTGTTCTTCGCTCTGCATCTAATAACGTCGATGCTGTACAAATTCTGGACGGTAACGACCATCCGGCAAATATCCCTCTGACAGACAGATCCCTTCCTTACCTCCCTTACCTCCCTTGCCTCCCCCCAGTTTCTATCTACAGGTACAAAGTGCACTCAGTTGGATTTCACAAGACCCAAGGACTCCCTAGAAAGATCAATTTACGAGTATCTCTCTCCGAGCACCTCCCCGAAGTACTCTTTGTGCCCGATGGGATATCAAAGAGGAAAAAGTCATGCAACCCCATAAAACCCTCGAACGTCTTGAAAATCATTCTAGGCATGCAATGACGCTAGCGTGTCGCTCCAGATATAAACGGCGGCCTGGCGTGACGGTCTCCGTCATCCGTCGTACCGGAACTGGGAACTCGAGCGATTGCGAGGCTAGGAGCTTCTTTTCTTTTTTAATATCAAGATCATCCTTGACATTCGACTAACCGTTATTCCGTCGAGCGTGAATCTCCTGATCCTCCGAGACTGTTTCCAACAGTGGCAAAGTGTTGTCCGGACAGTAGGGTGAACTCAGAGGAACGCCACTTCCGCCATCAGACATTCCGGCACCATCCAATCCCGCGCTGTGACAGCTCCGTGGCAAACTGGAGTATCCTGCCAAACGGTAAATGTCCTCTTATCACTCTGGACCGATCAATCAATCTCTACTCTCTGAAGATCGACAGACCGACAGATCGACAGATCGACTGGAAGACATCCAATCAAAGAGGAAACGAGAGTAAAGAGGAGGAGGATCGAACGGATCAATGAAAAAGAGATACTAACGTATTTCAACCAGGTCCTGGCTCGGCGTACTCGGCGTGGCTGGTACGCTGCTGGCCTTCCTCCTGAGTCCCGTGCTTTGGCAACGCTGTATAGGTGGCTCGTCCTTGCGCAGTGGACCCGTTTCTTCAAGGACTTCCTTCTCCGTCCTTCCGGTGTATTTAAATTTCGTTCCCCAAGAGAAGATGGAGCCTCCGCTGACGACCGGCGCGTCCGACGCTCTGGGCAGGCTGAATGGCAATCGAACACGTTTTCCGGTTAGACTGGATAATTGTGGTATGACGTCACGATCGTGGATCATGCAGTCGGTGCAGTCGGTGCAGTTGGCGCGGATCGCGATCGATCGTTACGCCTTAAGGTTTAGTAGGACTGCGGGC
>JARQSV010000481.1:363140-382982 GCA_030142285.1 Calameuta idolon | reverse complement strand
CAGCTAGACCAGCTAGACCAGCTAGACCAGCCAAGACAGTCCGATACCATTCACGCTAGAGTTCTGGCCGCACTAGAGCATAACAAAACGACTCACCTTCGTCCTCAAGTCCTGGATAATGCGCAGTGGAAAATAATTGGATTACTCGACTCGTGTTCTATGTATGGCGCGAGCAGCAGAGCTCGCAGCACACGTAATACATATAAGTCGTGCAGCCCCTTTCGCTATCTTTTCACGAACTGGGAGAATGTGCTTCGATCAGTCGACTGCAGTCGACTGGCATTCGTGCTTACGTTAGGAAACCGAACCGAGGGACTTCAGCTTTTGCATAACTTCGCTGACTAAGAATCTTCCTGGGTTACACTCGTGCTCGTGTAACCTGCGGCATCTGCGTATAGAGAATTTCGAGTTGCGAAACGCTTTGGTAAATCGAGCGAGGTTAAAAGGTCGACCAAAGACTTCGACAGTGTCAAATTAATGCGACCACGTGACGATCGAAAAAATAAACGAAAAAATCTTTGGTATCCACGGACCTCAAAATTCCTTACAAAATTTCTTTTTTGTATACATAAAAAAAGATACGCTATGGATTTCCAATTGATTGAGAATATTGAATTATTTATTATGAGTGTATATTGACTTTTCGCTAATTTATTCCATTCGAAGTATATACTCCGATCGTAATAATTCTCAATGTATATTCAATTCGTAATAACGCGTGTCCTTGCGAGTGACGTCACGAGGGACGCACCAGACACACTTTGGTATTTACAATAATTGTACAAGTCGCTTGAAACTCCAGTGCGATCGATTTATTGATTCGAACTATAGAAAAAGTATTTGTTTACCGTATGAGGGTGGAATTATAGGGTAACCGATGCCGTACCGGAAAGGGTGAAAAAAATGAAGCTTCCGTTTAAAGATTTTTTGATTGGACGTTTCAATGACGTCACACATTTCCCATTTCGATTAGCAAACTCGAATCTTTCTACCGCGAATATTCTGTCCCGCTTCTGCCTGACTGCGAGACTCACCTCGTTGATGGTCAAGTGCACAATGAACATCTTGCCCTCGTAGTTGATCTTCTGAACTTCCGGCCAGCGGAAGTGATGCGTCTTCCTCGAGCCTTGAAACGTCAAAATTCCACTGTGGTTGATACCCAGATAGAGTTGAGTACCCTTGTGGTCCTGAAAGAGATAAGAAGACGATCAGCCAGAATTCAATGGGACATTCGCCACGTGGCGTCCGATGCCTTTGGGACTCTTATCCTGGCCTGCCTGATGAGAATTCAAATCCGGTATAGAGGAAAAGAAAAGCTATCGTGGAAATGATTTGCGTATTTTTATTCGACGAAAAAAGAGCGAAAGAAAAGAGTAGGTGGAGGGGTGGGAGGAAGGCGACAAATTTCATTGGTTGCTGGACAGACAGAATATCGTGATACTCGAAATCGATAAAGCGAGCAGAGAGCCTGACGCCACGACCGGAAATTCAGTTAAATAGAAGTTCTGATACAAAACGGAAGTTCACAAGGAGACGACGATTGCCGGAAAATCCAATATGCCTTCCATTCGAGCGAATCGATAAAAATAAAGAAAATCGTATCGTTCCCTTCTAATTGACAAAATAATGATTCGCGTGGAAGAAGATATTGGCTGGGACAATAAGACGGAAAATCTGAATTCGAAGTGAGTTCGCGCGTAACGAAACCGCTAAGTAGCGGCGTAATTGTCGAGTAACGGCTACGGAATATATATATATATATATGTATGTGTATATAGCTGCGAGACAAGTGGCCCCCAGTGGTCCTGCCAGATGAAAGTATATATGTATATACCTACATGGAGAATGGTGTAAACCGGGAAGAGGAGAGAAAACGCGCGGAATTCTCTGCACGGTGATGCAGGCGAAGCACGACGCGCGACTAAAAAGACTTTGTGGGATTTGGGAACGAAGCACGAAACACTCGTATCTCGAGCGCCTGCGATTCCGGCGACGGGCTGGAAAAGTGCTGCGATCCGTTTTTACTGCTTCCGGAAGGCGAGTGGAGACACGAGTGCTGCGAACGACAGAGCAGCAGGGTCGGACGGGACGCTAGTCGATTGGCTGAATCACCGAGTCGGTAAGGTTCAAGGTGGAGAAGAAGGAAACACGTGGTCGTGGAACCCAAGAGAATTTAAAACGGGAAAAAATCTAAAGATCCGCTCGACCGTGACTTTAGCGAATAAATTCAGCAGCCGAAGCCATAAAATAATAACGGCAGTTGGAGAAGGAGAAAGGAAAATCGTCAAGGGCTGCGCTTAAGCAGGAACTAAAATCTCTGCAACAAGTCTGGAACGACGTTGAAAAGTCTTTTCGGTTATCGGCGGTAGAATCGAGGGAGCTGAGTGGGAATTTTAAAGAATAAGACAACGTTATTTTAATCCATTACCAATCGGCTATCGGTCTTTCCAATAGCATCGATTAACATTGACTGACTGTGTCGATGCGACCCAATCGGTCAGGCGCAACCCGAGAGCAGGCGCTACGTCACGTCCCGCTATTCGGTGTAAAGTCCTGGGCAGCGTGTAGGTTAGAAAAAAAATAAATTTAAAAAAAGCTACGAAAGGAAAGGGACAAGATTGAAGAAGACTTAGGATCCGATCGATCCCGAATCGCGTAGGCGCAGAATCATCCATGAGCCGACTGACGTGTCGTTCAAACAAGCTCAGTGAATCAGGTATTCTTGAGCTTCCTAGGCAAGTTTACGAAATGAGAATAAAAGAACAATGGAAAGAACAGAGGATCTAATTGTTCGGGAGAAATCGTTAGGTTCTTCAAGCTACTCCGATCAGTCAAGATCGTCCCACCCGGAGGCTGCGTGCCGCCATTTCTATGGAGACGCGAGAAATACGAGAAACTCGAAATCGCAAAGTGCACATTGTTGTCCTGTTCCGGGGGGGGGATATCGTCTCATCAGGGATCAAAGGGACACCGAAAAAATGCTAAATGTGAGTTCATCAGGTTGCTCGAGTGTCCCCGTGAGCCGCAGGTGAGAGATGGAATATCCGGATGGCTCGGAAAAGGACGAAGGTTCGTGGGAGGATCAGGATACGCGGGGGGAGGGAATCCTGCGTGTTTGTGGAAAGGAAATCGATCCTGCGGGGGGTTGGTAAGACCCCCCCTCGAATATCTTAGAACGATGGGGGAGCGCGGCGGGTGGCTACATGATAGCTACACGGTGCCTGTACTAGTAGCTGGTAGATACAGTAGCGTGTTGTACGTTTGCACGAGGGTCCTTCGAGAGGATGCGTTACGTAGATGCAAGATGGAGGACACCGTGAAACTTTTCAAATTAAACTACAGGGACAAATCGCTGGATAAGCCCAGGGTGATTTCGAATTTAGCGAAACTTTCTGTTCGTGAATTAAAAAAAAATGTAATTTGTTTTTTAAAAAAAGCTGTTACGTAAGAAATCTTTTCTTGTCTTGTCACGGTGATCGGGACGGGAGGGAGGGGGAGGTAGTTGCCTATCTAATTTTATCGTTCCAAGATATACGTGGAAGTAACGTGGTGACGGGATAGGAACTCACCGGAAATAAGCAAAGGGCGCCATTAGCGTCACGCAACCGGAAACGAGCGGAATCACGGCACGTTCTCGCCTTAGCTCGGGGCCCATTTTAACGTCGGGGATTCCCCGCGCACGAGCGACCGTCTTTCTCAGACTTCATGGAAATGACGACCATCAGCAGAACTCGGACTTTGAAATCTCAGCACGGCACGCTCTGGAGAACTCTGGGACCTTCCGTAGGCTACTCTCCTCTCCTCTCCTCTCCTCTCTCTCTCTCTCTCTTTGCGCCGCCACCTTCCGCCTTCCCCCCAGCTCGACTCGTTCCTCGACAAGCAGCTCCGTTGCTGCTCTGCTGAGCTCTTGTGCGACACGAAGCTAAGACGAATCTGCTCTAAGGTCGCTACGAGACGGCATTAATTTACAACGGCAGCAAGCAAAATGCCGAGTTTACAATTGGCATTAAGCTCGTTAGAAACCGCTAATTTGATTAGCAGACGCGTCTGAGCAATCGGCTTTGTTTGAGTTGCTCGAGGTAGTATACCTATACATATGTATACGGCTACGAAAGGTTCATCCACGAAACAGAGAGAGAGAGAGAGAGAGAGAGAGGGAGAGGATACAAATTACCTTGACAGGATGCGGATCCACGGCGTAGGTGTCCAGTTGTGAGGCTACCCTAAGGAAGTGCGTCTCCGCTTGTTCCGGTGTGAAGCCTTTGAGCTGCGTTTGGTGCAATTCCATAGCCTTCTCTTCGATGCTCTCGGTTTGCTTGAGCAGCAACTTGTGCTCCGAGATGTAATTTCCTTCGTGAATTTCCGGGTCGTAGTCGCCAAGTTCACCTGACAACATTTCGTCCTCGTTATCGACGGTCGCAGGGACATTTTGTAAACACGCCAATAAATTACAGTTCTTGGCGGAAAATTCGAACGCGAACTCGACAGACTGTCGAAGGGAACATCAGGCTGCCATTCATGAATGAAAGTGGTAACGAGATCGATAGGGAAAATCGATAGCGGACAAAGCAAATATACAGATATAATAATAATAATCGATAAAACTATCGAGGTAACAAAAGAAAGAGCAGCCAAGAATAAGTAGAGCCACTCACTCTGAACGATACAAGCTGCCAGCAGCGCCGCCTCGCCTGGACTGCAGTAGAGACGCCCGTGAAGAAGATCTCTTTTCAATTGTTGGTAAACCTGATACCTCGTGATCTCCTCTTTCACTCGAAAGGGGTCCGGCGGGTAGAACTTCACGCGGAAGCTGAACAGAATCGGGTCCATGTCTGCAAGAGTCACGCATGGCTGAAATATCTCGTGAGAAAACAATGAAAGGGACGAACGAGGACAAATTACGAAGAGACTAATTAAATTTTGAAAAATAAATCTAACGATCGTCAAACTTTTGACAAACTTCGAGTGGGAAGCAGCGAAGTGTCTAGAGTCACGTGGGAAATGTGAACCGGTATGGCTGTTGGGTTAGGTTAGGCTCGAGTCTACGAATCTCCATTTATAATTGTGTCTAGCGCGACTAATGAATTCCAACTCGAGCGAACGTGAAAGTTTCATGCGACATCGACCAGCGTCATTCGACATACATCGCGAGAAAAGCCTCGGTCGATCGAATCCACGGGCACAGTCGTCGAGAAAGATTTTTTTTCCACGCGACAGAGCCATTGAAAACACTGCCTTGCTATACGAATGTCATTTCAATTCTGCACGTGTACATTAAAATGCTCCGCGCGACTCGCGAAAATTCCTACAGCAGATTGTCGCGCGCGCATCAGATTTTTGAACGCGTGGACTAGCCGGCTTCTTCTTAGCGTAAAATTCTATCGGGCGATATATACAGGTATACAAGGTATATAGCCAGTACTGACCTTTGACTTGCTTTATTGCCGTTTTCGCCAGGTCCAGCCAGTGCTGCAACATACAAACGACATACATAGAAGGACTTCTGCATTTACCCCTGTGTAACGTCTGTACTGCAAGCCTCTAAAGCCCGGTTCACAAGGCACAGTCGATTCTCCGTCGTCGCCTTACGGGATAAATGCATTTGGCGCACGAATGAATCGACATTGCTTTCAAGTTGTATAATTCGCGCGCAGGTCGCGAAGGTCGTGACGTTAGACGTGGGGCTGCGCGCGATCCTTGAAACTGCCTGCACATCAGGGTTAGCTGCTCGTGATCCCAGGAAAATTTGTAGTTAGACTTTGAAATGGTCCATCACGGTGAGAACCCTTGGAATGACGGTGAACTATCATCCCCTAAGGTGAACGACCCTCTCTCGCTATCTACGATCTCCGAGGAGTCTCCGTATCCATTTCGCCATCCAAAGCCTAGTCGGACGGGAGGCTGAGCTGCTCGGAGTTTCGGGCTCCGCAAGACGTCATCGTTAATTTTTAAAGATTTTTCGAAAAACATCGCCGGCGCAGTCCGAGTCGGTTTTATTGATTTTCTTAAGGGGTTGGATACAGTCCGAGGGATGGACCTTGGTGAACTTTGAATTTCAAGGGGGTTGTGACCCCCTCCCCCCTCCCCCTCCCCTTCTTCATCCCTATTTAACTATGTGGTTTCCCTTCGTAGCAAAATTTCCATACGATGCAGCCAGCAGGGCGACGCCTGATTGGATCGTTAAGCAGGAAACGTCCCTTAGGAACAACCAGGACGTTATTATCGACGCCGAACGTCAAAACTTACGATTAGACGGATCTTCAAAATTTCGGCCACGAGGTTAATCAATTTTGAGTATTTCTGGTTCACAGTCGCCGTGACAAATTTTGACAACTCGCGCACGTTTCTCTGCTCGATCTACGTCCGCAAAGTGTTTGTCCCGTTGACGCGGCGTAGATTGAAAATTAATTTATTCAAATATTAATCGCACCGCGTGACGTCATGCGTGGCAAGTGACAAATGTCAGGGAGCGCATGATTTTTAAAATGGACGCTGCCAGGCACGCGTGTGTAGCTGCTGGTCTCAATCAATGCCGATGACGGCGCGACTTGTCGCGTTCGCAGGCGTCGCCATTAAACTGGGATCAAGGTGGACGAGAATAATGAGGCAGGTTGTTTCTTCTTTTCTTTCTTTCTTTTTTTCTTTCTTTCTTGCACCTCAAAGGCGTCTCTGGCGTCTTTATTTCACAAATTGAAACTTTAACACGCGCATCCTCTGCTCTTCCGACCGATCAGCTTTCTCGCTTTGGATGTCACTGATATTACAGCATTTGGAAAAATAATAGCTCTTCTTAGCTTAACCATGACCCACCGATTTTGAGGAGTAGTGAGGCATTCGTTTTTTTTTTCTTTTTTTTCATCCTATTTCCTGGCACCAAATACTCTTTTTTGGCAATTTGTGTCCACGTGAGAATCTTCAGGAAGAACTGCTCCACGGATATGACTTATTTGGATTGCTTAATTGTACGGGCGATTTTATCCTCGACTCCCACAGAGTTTCCGTTCGTTTGACATCTGTCAATATCTGCCATGCCGCTAGAGTCGCTAGTAACTCTAGCTGTCAAAAATATTATACAATAAATAAACAACGTGAAAAACAGCATTTCAGACTCTTCGATACATTTGATAACGTCACTTTTTTTTTTGTGAAAGGTAGGATCGATTTGTTAGCCATATGCAAATTTTGTATAAAAAAATTCGTAAAAATATTTTTCACCAAATGTCTGCGAAATACAGCAGAGCAGATACCGTCGATTCGCGAATTTCACGTTCTAACGTGTCTCGACGAATACAGGTGCAGTCGTGTGCGCGGGACGTGCGCGAGTGCTTTTTATTTATCGCGAAAGCCTGAAAAATTGCGAGCTTCGATGGGAACTCAATTTAAAAGAGATTACGCGACGTACCGTGACCCCTTGAACGAACTATCGATACGCCTGTTGGTTTTGGGTAACGTCAAACTGATTGTACGAAATTCCGCTCGAGCGATTCTCCCGAGTCAAATGAAAAAAAGTGAATCGCTGGAACGTCGTTCCGTGCAAATAAGGACATTCGTTAAATCATTGACTGGTTCGCGTTAAAAGCATCAAGAGTGGGATATCAAGTACGAAGGGATGACGTAACCGCGCTGATCAGATCGCTTCGTTATTTCCATCCGTGATTCATGACGACGTCGTTCTACTTATTTCAGCCGTTGTAGCAGCGCGATACTTGTACTCTATTTATAGCTTCGCTATCTGGTTTCGGCATAAAAGCACATCTGGAAGTCGCTGCCAGGTGCTTTCGTAATTCCGACTTTGCTTTCCTGCTTTCTTCAGGAAGTCAGGAGAAACGATCAAGAAAAGCCGTCTGTCGCGGTGACTCTTATCTGATAAGAATCCGATTACTAAGTTCACGGAGCATCTACAGCGGGTCAGTGGAAAGTTTCGCGGGTAAAAATTATGTCGACGGACCAGAATTAGGTGAAGATTTTTCAAAGTGAAAAATTCAAAATTAAATAAGGACTCACCCGCTGCCTGCAGTGATCCACGTAGCGAAGTCCGAAATAGTCCGTTTCCACGATATTAAGTTGCTTGCAGACATATTCGAGTATGTATCTTCCTTTGTGCTGGGGCTGAGGAGACAAGAAGCAAAGATTAATGAATTGGACGAGCGAGCTTTATGGCTTTTGGCTTTTGGCTTTTGGCTTTCGAGTGTAAAGTCAAGTTCACCGCGGACGATAAGTACGAAAACGGATGTGGGAAATAAGGCTCGGTTTAGCATGGGAAACGAGGCTGGAAACTCGAGGTAGTCGAAGCTGAATAAGTCTGGAAAGTACAAAGTAAAGCATTGAGAATTCTCTTTTTTTTTCTCTTCTTCTTTTTCCACGTCTGAGAAACGTGCGGTGTCTTGGAAGTTTGACTTTGGCAGGATCGACCCATGTCAAAAATCCTTGTTACACGCATGTATTTACCTAACGGTGGGAAATTCCTTCACACGGGATATGCACAGAAATATCTATAAATATGTAAAACCAGTAACTGGGATTTACTTGATGATACCAGGAAAATCCAATCGCGTCGAAATTGAGTCAAGAAACTCGAGCGAGGACTGTCACGTAATTTATACATATTTTCCGGAAATTCTCCAAATACGTTCACACGATGAAAAAAAAAAAAAAAAAACACCTTCCGTCAGAAGCGAAAGACATAAAATCACAAACACTTGAAATTACCAAAGAAAATTATGCGAGTCGGTAGAGTGCAAGAAAAAAGATAAAAAATGAATAATTCATGGGAAACCAGAGTCGCATGTGCAAGCGAGAAATTGGCTGCGTTCCAAAAATCAATCAAAAGATGCCTAACGATATTCCGGGACGACGCAGGCTATTCGGAGAGTCAAGCAGGATTTAAAATCCTTAAGGATAATATCGGTAAATTTGAAATTCCATTGAAATTGGAAGTTACGGTAATCGATACGAGTTCGATTAAAGCGATTTGTTGGTTGATACTTCACCCCCCTCCTCCTCCCCCTCCCTCTTATCACGCTTCGCGAAATATCAAATATTTTCTTGGCCGACTTGCCGTCGGAATTAATATTTTCATCTCCTGCGAATTCCCGTAGTAACGCAAACACGAGTGCTGCTCGTATCAATGCAGGAACCTTGACCGCACTTAATAATACCACCGATCTATATGTCTAGCATTCGAGCTATACCTATAGCGACTACAGAGTACAGAATAGTTGCCACCGCGAAAAAACTAAAATTACTGGAATCCTCGAATCGCAGGAAAAGTGCAGGTTGCGTTTGGCGACCTGAAATTTGCGTTCGATGATTCCTTCGTTATCATTGTTATCACGATCGTCATTTTGTTTCTTACGAATGAACTTCCGGCCAATGTCCGGCTTTGATCCTTGCAAGAGTATCCTGGCAATATGGAATTTCAGGAGCATCCTGGTGATATCCGTGTCCAGGAAAAACTATGTAATGGACGGTACATCGACCTTCCGGTGAATCGATACTATTTTTATCGGACCTCGCCCCCCCCGCTTCATCTCTCTCTCTCTCTCCCACGTGACCTAACCGCCCCTTTCTTTTATCTTTCTCCTGAACTTCTTCCTTCCCACGCGTCCTCGAAAAGGCCTCACGTGTCTTTGCTCTAGTTCTCCAGGACGGCGCTTAACTTTCCGCGGCTCTTGGCTCTTGGCTCTTGGCTCTATCGATTGCTCAACATTTCTGGCCCCTCGGAACGCCTTTTAAATATTCCAGGAAAACGTATAATTTGACGAATGAGGCGAGGCTGCTGCGGGACGGCGACTCGCATTTTGCGTTCGGGATAATAGTAGAGGGCTGCGAAGAAGTTGGAAAGCTTTTAAGTCTTCCCGTTGAACTTCATATGCTTTCTTTCTTCGTAAACTTTCTCTCGTTGTGTTATGCACACTGCTATTCTCATCTTTCATTTTGCTATATGTATGCTGATATATTGGCAATTGCACCGTTTTTCGGGGTAAAATGGGCTTAGAATAATTCTTGGTCTGTTTTCTTTCTTCAGGCGTCTCATCTGGTGGGACGAGGACGCCGAGACGCCGAAGACGCCGAAGACGCCGAAGGTTCCAAGAGCAAGAGTACCAACTACCAAAAGTACTAAAAGTACTAAAAGTAGCAAGCACACGGAAAGAGAGAAGAATGACTGGTTCGATGATGGATAGCCAGGAGCAGAGAGAACTCTTCCAGGATGCCAAGAGGAATCTGAGAATGGTGAGATTCGCGCTTTCGATGTTGGCAAGACTGCACGAAGTAGGACCACAACAGAGGCCGAGGCCAAGCGGAACTGGTAGCCTCCTTGAAGAGTGGTAATAATGATAACAGTCAAGGGAGAGGATTTCACTGAGAATGTAAATAGCCAAGGGACGAGCGTCCATTAGGGTGGAATCTTCTTTTGGCTTCGTTTCATGCTGAATCGCGGAATTTCGAATTGGACGTGAATTTCGTCTAGTGGGAAATTTCAAATTCGGGGATGACGAAGGACGTCCATATCTATATAGACACAACCACCCACCCGCAACAGACACTTGAGTCGGTTTTTATTTGATGTAGGTCAGTTAATACGGATTCGTGACGTCAGGCGTTTCCATTGAAAATACTATTGCGAAAGATAATGAGGAATGACAATTGACATGGAAATTATTGAAAATCCTATTGTATGGTACGACTGACTTTTTCAAATTGGTACCAATCAATTGATCCTGTTCTACATCTGCTTTGGTTTTGTAAAATGAACGGGCGTCGATGCGTTGCGTATTTCATAATTTTCTTCGACCAGAAGTCACGATTTACCCGGAAAATTCGTTTCTATGCGATTTCTCTATTCCGACCTGTTTTCCCCCATAAGTCGAAAATGTCTGCGGTTAAGCAAATCCAGTTCCGAAAAAAAACTACTAGAAAAAGTTTATCGATGGGTGGACGCGGTGGGCGGTAAAAAGAAGGTAGGAAAAAAGAAGTTATAAAAAAAAAAGATAAATTTACAGGCAAGAGACTGCATCTCGGACTGCTTAAAAAAAAAAAAGATAGGATTACAGAGTAATTCCCGGAAACAGCCAACGAGTCCAGGAATCGATTGAATCCAGGAAAAAGTAAAATGTCCTTGTCCCACTTTTCTTATGGAGAATAAAAGACTCCTGGAACGTATCTGGCTCTATTTCAGTATATGGTGTTTACACTGTGTCTCCGTGAACCGTCGTGGGGAATGACTGCTGCATTGCATCACCACGTCTCAAAAAAAAAAATTTTCAATTTCTTCATTTAAATTTTCGAAAATCCTCAACAACTCTGATATCCGTGTACGTTTATGTGCCAATTTCCGAATTTCGAGTTTTCTACGAAAAATTGCAATCTGCAAAAAATTGTAGGTTCCTGAGGGACAGCATTGGGGACTTCAAATGTGTCCGTGAGGAACGTAATGCCTGAGTTATCTCGAAGGAGGTCAGACTCCTGCCGGCGCACGCGAAGAAGGATTCTCCACATTTTCCTTTTTCCATTCGCTTATCCAGCTGGTCCACGTCCGGAAGTGAAATTTCAATTTCCAGTGAAATTGCGATATGAAATTTCTTAGTTAAATTTGTGGAGGCGTCGAGCCAATTGCGAGGAAGGACGCGAAGGACTTGATGTCCTGGTGGATCCAGGATCATCGTGCGGCTCGTCAGCCTTCTTTTTATTGGGCGAATATCAAGCGGCTGGCTGCGGGTCCAGCAGCCTCCTCCTCCTCCTCCTCCTCCTCCTCCGCGTAACGGTACGTTCCGTCGAGGAAAGGGAAAGCAGCGAACTAAAGTGCATCGATGAAACTTCAGTTTAATAAAGGCTGGTGAATTCCGATATTTCGAAAACGGTGGAAAAGCCTCTATCGGTACGTGCAGCCACGACGCGCGTCCACAACGGGCAACGTGCAGCCTCGATGAACCAGCGACGGGCGAAGGTTGCAAAACGGTGTGGATTTAACAATACGAACGCGGCCGACATTGCCTACTGGACAAAGTGACCAAACATGAGATCAGAAGAAATAATAGGAAATGAAGAAAGAAAGAAGTCAGTGTCAACGTGTCGATTAATTTGAACGTGAAGAAAAGAAGCGTCGAAGCGAATGTCGATTCACTGCGAGGAAAATACATCCCGCCATTCCGTGCGGTCCTTTTTAAAGGTCCTGCGTTCTTCTCCTGGATATAACGTACATCAAGATTCCTGGTTTTCTTCCTCCTCCTCCTCCTCCTCCTCTTTATATCCTGGTAAAAGCTTTTCTCTCTCTTTCTCTTCTTCTCTTTACATCTCTTCACGTGTTGGGCGACCTCACGTATTTGCCACCTGAGATGAATATTACTTATGCAAGAGCACTCCTCCTCTCCTCCCCTCTCCTCCCCTCTCCTCCCCTCTCCTCTCCTCTCCTCCCCTCCTCCGACCTCCGAGAGACACTCTTCTACCTTTCACTCGTTTCCTTTTACAACAAGCAGTCCAAAGTCTCGAGACAATAGCCGAATCCTCGCGCGCTTCGTCTTCATCTTCCCATGGACCAAGGATCCGTTCTCATTATTTCTCCCGAAGAAAACTGTGAGATCTACCGGTGAGAATAAGCTGGTTTGTCATGGGAATCAATTTTGAATGAAATTCAGAAAAAAATCTTCTGCTCCTCGTACAACTGATACCTGACTAGTAAAGTAATAATCACCGGACCAGACAGCATCTCCGCCGGTCCAGCCAATCTTCCTGAGGACTCTTCGACCGATCAAACGATATAATCTTTGTAGGTCTCCAGTCGAGTCTCAAATTGTCTTCGCAGCACAGGAGGCCAGAATCTTTTATTTCCAAGAAATTGATTTCTCTGGAGGCATCCTGCGACACTTAACGACACAAAATAAAAGGTCTTCTGGTCCATTCTCAGCTTCCCTTTCTTCCTCTTTTATTTAACCTCCTCGTTGACACAAGATTGCAAACCCAATAGCTGTGTCCCTGTTCAAATATTAGCGGAGCCTGTTAGCGAAAGACCGGAAACCACATGTGCAAGACACATCGAAGCATGCGAAAATATTCTCCTTGCGATAGCAAAATCGACTGATAAGAAAACGCGCACGTTACGCTGCGCAGTCAATAAATTGACAGGTCAAACTCTATTATCATCAATAGCAAAGGTTAACGAAGCCACGTCTCCATTGGTGACACGCCCTATAGCTATCTGGAGATTCCACATAACCTATAAACACACTGATATCTCTTTAAACGTAGACAAATGACCAATGACTCCATGAGAATTCTGCCATAAGTGCAAAAAGTAGGAGGAAAAGGAATAAGAAACCTCCCGCTTAAATATTCACCCCTCAGACACGATGCAACGTGAATTTATCATCGACGTATGAAAATAACATGTCCTGCAAAGAAAACACGGAAGTTCGAAAATTTGTAAATTTTCCACAGCGAAAAATGGTCTTTTCTCTTATCCTCGTTGTTCGTAGACTTGGCAACTCTGTCGCAACCTCGACGACGCTTCTCCTGTGTCCTCGCGCACGGTCGTCGTCGTCGTCGTCGTCGTCGTCGTCGTCGTCGTCGTCAAGAAACCTACTTCCCAGAGTGGCCGATACGCTGCTTCTACCAACTTAACCCTTTGATCACACACTCCCTTAGACTCTATTCTCCGTGATTACTCGTGCGCAAACTATTTTGTCATCCCGACTTCCTGCCAAGCTGCCTGTGACGCCATCTACAACCACTTACTACAAGATACGTATTGCGTCATTCGGATACGAACGAACCGTCGCCGTAGCAGGATACATGCAAACGCATCTGCATGTAATATACATACACGTACAGCAAAATCCCGCTACAGTCGGAATAAAGAGTCACCGTGGAAACGAAAAAGCCCAATTCAAACTGTACCGTGTAACGAACTTTTCAATCCTGACGCGTATCCATCCATGAATCCCATGAATATTACATGCGACGATTGTACGTATGTGTATCGTGATACAGTTGCTATTACGGTGGCCCAATTACTTTTCGAATTATTACGACCGAGGACTAATGTCAATTTAAGGTAATTGGACTCTACGTTAACGTGACAAGCCTCCTTCCGTCGATGGCGCTCCCGCCACTCGTATCGTTTTGTCGATGGCAACGCGCCTTTGACAGTATCAACAAATATTGAAACCAACTGTAATTGACTTGGTGAAAGACGCAGTACGTATCCATCGTGATGCAGCTGCTTCGACCGTTACATCAATTATTGTTTCGTACGACGTGGAACGACAGTTCACGATAATAATAATAACAACATTGACGCCTTTGGGAACTACGAGAGTCAAAATAGACTGTCGCTCGTCCAAACGTA
Organism: Calameuta idolon; assembly: GCA_030142285.1. Classification (NCBI taxonomy): domain Eukaryota; kingdom Metazoa; phylum Arthropoda; class Insecta; order Hymenoptera; family Cephidae; genus Calameuta; species Calameuta idolon. Next base: position 368,638 of record JARQSV010000481.1, on the reverse strand, counting down.
CAATTTCCACACAGCTCCTTGAAAAATCTTCAATTTACAATGAAAAAGTCCAATAAACTCGTAACGCGTTAAGATTATTATCGGTTTTCATGAGACTTTTCGCGACGGAAATCCAACCGGTGTCTAACGACCTAGCGGCTGCCCTCTACTGAGCGACTCAGCGACTTTGCGAACTCGACTACAAACGAGTCTCCGTAATTCCACTAACTATAGATCTACGTGTTGATACATACTGTAGCACGATACATACCCGACTAACTGTACCTCGAGGGGTGAAACCGCCTGCCAGGATAAGACCTTTTTCAATGACAGCACGAAGCAAATCGATCTTTGAATTTAAATCTGAATCTTCGTACGTGCAGCCGAATCCATTAATCGGATTCCGTGACTCGGCGATTCCTTTGGTATCCATCTTGAAACGTATCCCGTGAATGAATTCAATCAGAAATTCCATATTCATGATCAGAAGCGTACAAAGCGTTTCTGCTCTACGCTTTATGTACTTCCAGGGTCGATCGCGTTTACTTGCAAATGAGCGTCATTCGTTGTCCTGCTATTTATTGCACGCTCAGAAACAAAGTGACAGTGAACTAGTGCGACGGAGGACTGCGGGGCTGAGTTTGTGTACCTAAAGGATATTTATAAGCCTGCTGTCTCACCCACCAGAGGGACTTGGAGTCTACCGAGTAATGGCGCTTTCAACTGGCAGTTGGCCAATCATTTCACCCCGAACGTTACTCTGCCGGATAATTGATAACCGAAATGCATTTTTCTCTTTGCAGTTTTACCAACTGTCAATAACGAACTTCCCACCATCCCTGCTTCAACGGTTACCGATACTTTTTGCTCAACGATCGTGCTTTTTTTTAATCAATCTTTAACAAGTGACTGAACATGGATCATCGATATCACAAATATGTTCGATTATATTTTTTCTAATATATTTATGTACTTTCAAAGAGATCTCAATGCCTGGATTGCATCGCGGTATTTCGTAAACTATTCCTGAAAAATTGTCCAGGCCGTTCAGCCATTTTTCCTTAGTCGTCAGAAACTGGATGCCTTTTGTCCTTGTACGAGAATTCACTGGGCTATGACTGGTGTCCGATACCGATACCGTAATTAACAAAAACAATTAAAAAAAAAACGTCAAAAGTCGTTGAATGCTCAATTCAAAAAAAAAAAAGAAAAATCGCACGAGAGGACGATATTCCCAGCATACTGGATATACGAACCGTCTGGGTGTTCGTAACGTTGATAGAAAATATTTCAACGTTCCAATGAATTCTCGCATTTCATCCGATGAAAAGAAGGACAAAGTGCTCGAGACTGTCGACGAATAATTACGTCTCATTCGCGCTGATGCACATCACTATTTCTGTCATTATCGCGATCGATACTCCTATGTCCGGAAATACTGCTATTTCATTTTCTCATGTTTTTTTTTAACATATTTTTCAAACGTAATTGATACCGTCCCTGCATCCGAAGGTTGGCAGCCTCCGTCAGTTTTACACTGATCACATCTCCCGCTACCGTGACAGGAAGAAATTGAAGAGAAAGAAGAAGAGCGGATACTAAGACAAAGGAAGCAAGAGAAATCGAAGAGAAACTTTAAGCGAAAAACAGTCGACCAAAGAGACACTCGAAGCAGGTAATCGATCTCGAAAAATATACACCGCAAATTGCGGTCAATTTCACGTTTTACTAATTTATAAGAGGAAATGCCAGGAGCTCCTTTTTCATTCGTTTCGCTTCTTCTTTTTCGCGTTCAACGCTCTACGCATGGATACATATAGACACATGATACAACTTACGATAAAAATGATAAAGACAAAAGGATTAAAGACCAACGATGGGTGAGGTTGAGGCCGAGAAGAAGAAAAAGAAAGAGCAAAGGTCCAATGAAAAGAAAATAATAATAAGCATTTGACAAGCACTTTATTGCCGGTACCAACCACACAAGAGCTCTTTTTCATGCATGGCCTTGTATTACGTACAATGGAAAATTTAAGAACACGCGTGATCGTACGTGGCGAAATAAATGGGGACGAATAACGTTCATAAGCTTCGAATATAACGGTCTGCAAATCGTGCTGGAAACACACATATGTACAATATAGAATTAAAAAAAAAACTGATGTGATCCCATCACACACACGGATCTAGGCAGAAACTTGAATATTACGAAGTCTGAGGGAAATTATCAGGATCCAGAGAAAGATTGGATGACGAGGCTGACAGGATGGAGGAAACCGGTTGCCAGTTATTGGACTCCTCGCTGTCAATTGAAAGGACCCGTCGAACTGTCCTCGCGGAGGTGGAAATAAAAGAGAGTGAATCGACTCCGTTAGTAACTGGATCGATCGTAGAATTCGACAGGCGGGAAAGTATCGATCATTTTCTCTTGTGGGAAGTGCGGAAAAACGTGTTGGAGAAAATGAGCCAGCGAGTAACGTCCGCGAGCTGAGCGGCCATCGGCCCGATAAGTCATGGTCAGCGATAACCAGAAGACTCGCCGTTGTGATAACAGGCACGAGGAGGACGAGGAGGACGCCGTGTCAGCTTCCTGATGTTGGAATCCGCGAGGCCAATCTCGCCAAGGAGTCTCAAGGTGAAACGAAAGTGAAGGATAAGGTCGATGCCTTGTAGCCTAATGGCCGATGGAAGGGCAAAGGTGACGACTATATATATACATATATGATGTACTGTCTCGTTAATTCAGAAACAATCTGGATAAAATTCTATCGAGTAACCAATTCTCATGACGTCAGCACTAGTTACGTACTTTCGAAGCTATGAGAATTACGTCGACGCGATGAGATACTGAATCGAGTAGGGCAAAAAATGGTGGGTTGGGAACAGCAAAGGATCAAATGAAACGCGTTTGGGGTTGACGAGACACGCGTTCTCATTCGATATAAATGTCAGATCCGTTAACTTTACACGACCACGAGCAGCTACGAGGGATCGACGTTAAATTCTTGAGAAATGGAATTGACGCGGTGGATAGGATGCGAAAAGGCTCTCGTGTCTCTATCGGAGATCGAAACGTTTACAAAAACTGACACTGATGCTGCATCGTTGCTTTTAGAGCAGACGGAACGAAGCTGAGGGCGAATCAAAGAACAAGAACGATTATACAGAGGTTGATTGAAGATCCGAGGAATGACAGAGAGCACAGCGTATCTCCTCGAGGTATGCAGGAGGGAAGATGAAGTTAGTGGCTAATAGCCAAGATGGAGCAGGGGATGCAGGATCCAGCGTTAAAGTATACGGAAGGGTTAACCGGCTCACCTGAAAGTCACAGTGGATAATTTCGGTGTCGTCGAGCAGTCGAATAGTGGCGCGATGCACCACCGTAACGTCGCTCTTACTGCCAAACTTCAACATTTCTGCCCTCAAATCGCCACCTGAATTATCCGCCCGGCCCTCATCCCTTAGCCCACAGCACCACACACTGTCCGCCAATAATTAGGTTCAATCCGCGGCGCCCGTCGACGGGCGACTTTTCGGAAATTTCGGCGCTGTTCCTCGGCGAACGAAGAGGAAAAAACGACGGTACATCACCGAGCGGCACACGGAGCTCTCTGTCTAAGCGTTCCGTTTCTCCTGGTCTCTTCTTCTGGTCTGTCCCGTCAGTCCCGTCAGTCCCGTTCGCTGGTTCGCTCCTCGTTCTCTTCTCTCTCTCTCTCTCCTCTCTACGCCGCGTCCATCTCAACCTTCGGTACCTACGTACGTCCGTGGTTGCCAGGTTTCTCCAGCGTTCCAAAGTGCAGAACGGCCAGAACGACTGAGAACGACGCCAGTTCGGCCCAGTTCGGCTACTGCGCCAACGTTGACACATTCGATACCGAATGGCGCAAAGTTTGAAAGCGCCTCGTAGCGACAATTCTCACCATCAGAACATTCAGCCTCGATCGGACTGTGCCTGCGGCCTGGCGCCTTTGTGCTTTCACGCTTCCGATGATCAAAGCGCCCAGTGAACTCCTGTCGAGGTGAAAACTGTTTTACCTAACGTAGCACGTCTACCGTGCAACCAGCAGATCAGAAGTAACCGCGAAAGCATCGAATACGAATCGCACTCGAGGAACTCGAATGATGTACAATTTAAGATCAATCCAGTCGGTAAGTCTACTGGTAACGGAGGCAACTTTCCATATCCTGTCTCTCCGTGCTTACAGAGCACTTGTGATTGGCATCCGCACTGGAGCCCCCATAGAGGTTTCGTGGATCTAAGTGCAGATGGCGCCACCCGAGACCGTCCAGTAGCCAAGAGTGGGGTTGAATGGCGACATGGTGGGGTAAGCCCGGGGGCATTGAACAAAGGTTGGCTGCGTCGCCAACCGGCAGCGCATTCACGATTCAAACATGGCAGCGGCTACCAGCGTTGTCGTGCTCGACAGGGGCAACAATACCACCTGCACGATCAATTTACACGGTGTGTGCGCGTGCAAAAGCGAATATCCAACGCCAAAGCCCCGGGAGAGGTTCTTCGCACGTAGTAAAAAAAAAAGTAGCCACGCTACCCCGCCCCAACGTGTTATCGCTTCCCTGGCCAGGGGCCGGACTCTTCGTGCGTTATCTTGCAGGCTATGTTTTTTGCTCTGTCATTTACGAGTCAAAAAAGATAAAGAAAAACGGTTCGGGATCGGACATTCGCTGACCTACAGGAAGATTGATGCGTGTCATTAAGTTTTAGTTCCATCTTGACGTGTGGCCGCTCCTTGGGTTCCTGGCTTGGATTTCGCTATTTCGTGTGAAGTTTTTGTATCCGGTGTGTTTTCCCACGTCCAACGCATGTACATGCACCTCGAGTTTAACAGTTCAGAGAACGCGTGTCTGTGAAGTTTATCGTGTGAATTTAAAGTTTGATCGCTTTAGGATAGGCGAGTCGTTACAAAAGAGAAATATCCTTTACCGATCGAAGAATCATTTTCGCAGCTACTTTGCCTTGACTATAAACGTATCGTCGAAAGTTTCTTGTATTTTCTTTCTCTCTCGTAACTTGGCGCTAACGGTCCACGGTTCTAAAAGTTTGACGATGCCGCTAGCGAGATAATCGACGATAACCAATCAAACAAAATTTATTCGTTCTATCATCTTTGCTTAACAAAGGAGTGCGAACTCTCATTGAAACTTTTGAATTTCCAGGAGCCACCGTGGTGTCTTGGAGGGTGAACAATCAGGAACAGCTGTTCGTCAGGTAAGTCTCTCTCTCTCTCTCTCGCTCTCTCTCTCTCTCTACTTCCTCTAGGTTACTTTTATATATTTTCTCCTCCTATCGCTAAACATATATTAAGTAATTCTCCTGAACTTTTGATAACCTCCTTGATACGTCGGTTAAATATTTGCGCGCAATCATTGAATCAAAACATCAAAGTTCGTCATACGTATTGGCGACTTGATTCTAATTTAAAAAATGTAGTAATTTACAAGCACCGTCAACGATGTCTTCGCTAATTAATAAACACTTTTTTTCTCATTAAATGATATTA
>JARQSV010000481.1:328882-352139 GCA_030142285.1 Calameuta idolon | reverse complement strand
GCCTGGGGTAGCCTGGTCTAGCCTGGTCCAGTCTGGGGTAGCCTGGGGTAGCCTGGTCTAGCCTGGTCCAGTCTGGGGTAGCCTGGGGTAGCCTGGGGGCGACGTCAAACGTTTGCCTGGATATCGAATATCCAGCTAGGGGAGTGACTGGTCCTTTCTCTGTTTCAGCAAGCAGGCCGTCTTCGACGGCAAGAAGGCCATTAGGGGAGGAATTCCATTTGTCTTCCGTAAGTAAATGAAATAAATCACGAAGTACGTTTTACGAGGGGCTGAAGATTGAGAGATTGACATTTCGAGCCGGCGACTATGGATATTTCGGAACCTTCGAGGATGTTGGGCCTGCATTTTTTTATTTTTTTATTTTAGCGCAATTCGGTGCCTGGACCTTTGGCCCGGGACACGGATTCGCACGGATCATCCGTTGGAACGTCGAGAAGTCACCCGAACGTCTTCCCAGCGGAGACGTCGAAGCCATTTTTTCCATAATGGACAGCGAGTTCACCCGTTCCATGTGGAATTATCCTTTCAGATTAACTTACAGGCTAATTCTTCGAGAGAAGGAGTTACACTTCAACATCGGCGTCTATAATCCCAGCAAGGATCATACCTTCAGTTTCAATCTGCTGCTGCACACGTATTTCAAAGTGCCGGACGTCAGGAGATGCCAGGTCACCGGATTACACGGATGTACCTTTATAGATAAGGTACCTGACCCCACCCCCCTCTCCTTCTCTTATCATCTTTGGTCGTGATAACGACGCTGGATATTAATTCCCTAACAACGCGACAGACAAGGGACAACCAAATCTTTCAAGAGGGCCGGGACGTCGTGACGGTCTGCGAGTGGACGGACAGAATCTACCAGAACACCCAGCCCGAGCACATCATCACGAACGTCGTTTCCGGTAGGAAGATGCGCGTTCAGAAGTACAATTTCCCCGACACCGTCGTCTGGAATCCTTGGCAGGACAAGGCGCGCGACATACCGGACTTTGGCGACGACGAGTTTCCCAACATGATATGCGTGGAAAGTGGACACGTCAGTAGTCCTGTGATCCTCGTGCCAGGAACGGCGTTCGAAGCCAGCCAGATACTTCAGGTACAGATTCCCTTATACTGCTCTGCCATGACGGCTCAGCCCATAGGCCACGCGAGCCATCGCGCTTCCACTACGAAGAATCCAAGTAATATCTTCTTCGAAGAGTTTTTATTGTTTCTCGCTAGAAAGGAAGCAAATTACTGACCTCCCGGTCACCACCTGTCTACTTATATTCTCGTTACGCTAAATATATTTCACCAAGGCGTCCTCCTGAATTCCAACCGCCTCATTTTCTCGCTTAACGACCCATCGCCAGACCCGTCAGGGGTTCGGCAAAGCGATGAAATTCTTAGAAGCTGATTGTGTACTTGGCATTAAAAGACATTCTGATAGAATTGTTCTGGATCTTTTTGACGCAGGTGATGTGAGTAGAGGGTGGACCGTCTTCGCATGTCACGACGAACAGCGGCTCCAACTCGTTACTCCCGGTGACGCCGACAGGACCAACGGTCTGGCCGTCCGGAGCTGGGTGGCTCTACATGCCGCCTCCTCCGCCACCTCCGCCACCTCCGCAGTCACACCCTCCGCATCTTCATGCACACTGCATCGCACAAACTTGCACCATATGCTCCTTGAATCTATAAGCAACCCGGTATATCGTCCGTCGTCAACCATCCACCAGGAAACCACCTTATTTGTATATCGATGGCTCAATTAGAATTAGCCAACCTATTCTCGCCGTCTTCGAGCACTTTGACCTCGTGACCTACTGGCTTTTTTTATCTCCAAAAGAATCCTTCCTGTAGACCAGGTCATTGTCCTTCCGTGAATCCTTCATTCTCCAATAGTGCAATAGTTGTTCGTTTATCGAAGACATCCGCGGAAACGGAGGGCGCATATGTCAAAGATATATGGAGACACTTTTTTTTTCTCAAAATTTTGGATTTTGAACATGCGACTTGTCAAGGGCGGTCCATACATTCCACTCGATATTTCCAAAGTCTATCGAAGCTACAGTTTCATTGTTCCTCATCTATCATTCCTCATTTTCGGCGTGTCCTACTGATAACTATGGTGTAGAATATTTCGCCACGTTAGTTATCGAATTTTCACGATAAGAGTTAAGCGTGTAGCAGACAGGTATATGCACCTACGTATGTACGTAAGAATGTGATAAATAATTTCTCGCACTTTGAACTCGTCTTGTTTTGTTCAACGAACGCGTTAATTGATCTGCGAACAATGCACATGGATGGTGCTAAATCTAACGAGTTACGATTCAACTAGATAGCGAGCTATTGTCCTAACGCGAAGTGCATCGCACTTACTGCTGTCGGTACCAATAACGAGAAGCATAGTAGATGAAAAAAAGAGGAAAGGGAATGCGGCGGGGAAAAAAACAATATTACATCATCGAAATAGATTTAAGCAATAATTATGCCATAATGTACCGGTATTATTATAAAATTACGATTGCGTGTCCGACGATTGTAAGGAGCATTAACTCATCGATTGCTATAAATCGCATGGATTAGCATATAGAGATATAGATAGCGAACAAGAACTTTAGGAAAGTCTTTTCATTCTGCCGCCCATCGATCGAGTTAGGTAGAGCGCGACGACGCGAATATTCATATTTAAGGGAATCGTCTGTAGGAGTAATTTAAACTCTTCGTCCATTTCTCCTGTACAGTCACAAAAGCGATATACGATGTTCTTCTGGTTATGATTGTATTTCTTTTTTCTTCTCTCATTAAGGAGGACAAAACACTGACGTAGGATAAATAAGTCTACTGGTGCTCAATTAGAATGGATACGAAAGACATTGGAGTGCCATTAGTATCATTTGCTTCGTCTTGATTTTGAATATTATTCTCCATTTGCATTCCAAGGTCCAGAGCCAAGATGAAGTCTTGTCTTCTATGGACACGTGACCTTTGATTACTTCAAATGCCTCCTCCCACCTAGTTAGTATAAGTGACTACCTTAGTATTCTTCCTCGAATACTTCATCGTAAACGGTTCTTGGACCATCGATCTTTGGGGAGACACCGTACACTGATCCTAAAGGTGTGGCGATCGACTTTGTTAGAATATTGTTCCTACTTGGTTGAACGAATTGTTGGCTGGTCTGCAGCAGCTCAGGAGCGACCGAGAGAGAATTTTTTTTAGAAAATTTGTGTAGAGAGAGAGAGAGAGAGAGCGGGGGGGGGGGGGGTGAAGAGTGCGAGTGATAGAAGAGAAATAAAAGAGACAATGAGTGACGGTAGAGGCTCGAGGAAGGACTCGGTCGTCCATTACGATGGTATCGCGATTTTTCATTCGCGCGTAATGCCTTAATATCGTTTAATAGATACGACGCAGGATACGCTAAGGATAAACGAAGTATACGAGAAGAGAATGTTTTTCACGAATATCTTTTCATGCTCATGGACGCAGGTCATTTTTGGTAAAATGAATTTTTTAATGTTGCGTAATGTAAAGCGTAATGTAAAAGTTTGCCCAAGGATAACGAGACACAGGGAATTTAATACACATGCTTGTAACAATGAGTTTTACGTCACCAGTGTGCAGTGACGGTAACGAATAATTTAGAAGTGAAATAACAATATTATGTTTGATAAAAGACAAGAAATATGCCAACACTACCTAATGTAATTATAACGATGATACTTGAAGGTAATTAGTAATGAAGCGAATTACTCGTAATAATTAAAAATAAAAAGACTATGATAAGGGTTTTGGTCTTTAGAGGCTAGACAATATTTTCAATTTTTAAAGTAACGTTAATTCACTTTTTTATATCTTCTTTCCCATGTTAATAACGTAGAGTGAAAGAGAGAGAGAGAGAGAGCGAGAGAGAGAGAGAGAGAGAGAAAATGAGAGAATGAGTGAAAGAGGAAAACAGAGATTTGGTCTTCCACCACGTTCATTATTACTCGTTCTACTCATATGAGTTGATGAAGTTGATGAGACGCGCCGAAAGCGGCTATCGTCGGTCACGTATGTAGTATGTTTCTCACACGTGATTTCTTCAATAATCTTCTAAATAATCCTCATATGTTCTATAGACTAGCGGTAATCGTATTAATACTGAAGCCTGACGATTGCAAGTAACAAGTGTGTTGAAAATGTACTCTTTTTTTGGGAAAGTGCAATAAACATATGGGAAATAACTGTCATGCCGGATCTTAATCTGTAACATCCTGTCAAATAGATTTTTATATTAGGCATAACTCTATTTTCTATGTGGACATTCTTGGTAAATGGAGGATGTAGAGTCTAACGTAGTTAATTTAGATGATAAACATGGAGTCAAATTATTCATCCTGTACTAGAGATATGTTAGACGAGTCTGCCAATAGATTGAGAGAAAGATTATATGTTTGTATTAAAATTTGAACGATTTATTATAAGCTGACCAAAGTACATGATTTTCACATTCGTTACACTCCATTCGTTTCAATTGTACAATACTTTAAATAACAGGAATTTTCCAATTTACACATTCAAAATGATCATTTAGTATACTTATACCTAGGTATAGGAGTCAAATGCCTTTTTATCATTTACCATTCGGTTTATAGGTAACAACAGTTTTATACACGCTCGCTATTACATTTTCGTGGTCACACGGTAGATAAATAACGCGACATTGCTGTGTGGTAGGATCATAAATAGCTAGAGATCATGCAGCATTTAATCCTGTGTGTTTTAAATCGGAGGATTTCAACTCATAAATTCACTAAAATTATAACTATCTAATTTCCTCTTTCCACGCACAGTCGATACAGTAACAGTGCTTCTCGATCATTATTATTTAAAGAGATAATTTTTTAAACTCTGGTATCGATGGCAAAAGATTCAGAGAATTTCCAGCCTGAATTAACTGACCCTCTGCTTTGTCTTATCTTGTTGTTCTTGCTGTTTTTTTTGTTGTTTCTCTCGCATTCGGTCAGCATCTCTATAAAATCAGAAATAGTATTCACTCAATAGATACCACGTCAACTATAAGTATATTTTACATTTTTCCTATTTTGGTTCTCTCCATTTTTCATTTATCTTTACCGCGCTTTACGTTGTTCCAGGGAGAGTCCTTTGTTACTATCTTGCTCCCCTGCTGCCTTTTTTTGATTTTTCTTCATGTTTTTGGCACGAGCCAATTCACGCTGGTTCCCACCTATAAGAAATACAATTTCCTTTGCCAAACAGGTTCCTTACAAAAGCCATTTTTATCGATTAATAATGAATGAAAGGAAAACTTAAGAAATTGTGCTCCGTTCCATATCTGCAAGAGAATGGTCAAACATCGCTGTGTCACCACTGAAGATATAATACTCTTTTGTCATTGGTGGTTTTTCTATGCCTTTGGTGAAATACACTAAATTAAGACACGACGGCACCACAGAAGGTATTGAGCAACTCTCTTATTTCGTGTTTCACATAGTCTAACAGGATTACAGCAAAGCGCCCATGGCTATTCTCAGAATTTTCTCGAAATGTCACTTTCTAACGAAAGTTCCGTTACCAAACATTTAGAAACTTTAAGAAAAACAATAAATTGACCCAATAAAATCCGCCACTGTTATTCGTGCCCCATAAAACCATGTGGCACCTGCATCGCAGAATTTATGATAGACTTCGATAGCAAAGAAAAAAAATAAGTGGTCTGGACCTCGACTCGAAAATATGGAGGCCACGTTATATTTGCTCGGACGATTCTTAAACTGTAAATACTCTCAATCGATGTTGAACAGACGAGGAAAATACACTGATTCTCATACAACCTGATACAACCTTTATGAAGTAACCATTGAAATTTGATAAGTGCTACTCCCAACAGTATTCACGTAGTAAATAAGAGAACTGAGATTCCTGCGCGTATATACATAAGTGCGTGTCCGTGGGGATATACACAGAATGAGATAATCCAATTGTTCGTATATTGATAGATATCGTAACACTTACGGGTCATGTTTTCAGCCTTGATCTCCGACTAGCAAGTACTTCAAAATTTGACGCGCCGAATTAACGAAACGGAAACCAGAGACTCCCGATTCTCGACAGCCGCGAATGAAATTCTTAACCAAAATAATGAGGCAGCGCTAGTTGCTTTCTCCTATCGCCAGGTGGTGCTAAAATACCGTCCCTGTTTGTCAGACATGCGCAATTTATGACTTTTAACATTTCCTGAGGCCTATGAATCTCCTGTGATCTCCTGTTATCCTCAAGAGCACAAATGCAGAAGAAACGGGAGACAAATTGATGGGATTTTTGGTGTCTGACAGCTACTTCGCACGGTGGGCACGGGAAGTGCGCCCATATAATTTTAATATCATAAATGATCTTTAGGCAGTTTCTTGTCTTTAGAATAGAGACTACATCATTTGAGCTTAGCATGAAGTTTCCATAAATGCTTTTCAATCCATGATAGAGTAATTGTTAATAACAATTTCAACATTAAACCGGGAATAAATAATTCACCATTGAATATGATCTGTATGTGATTTTTAATGAAATTTTCATACAGATTAATCAACTTATTTATAAATATTTTAGCTATGTAAGAGTTGCTAGTAAGAAAGTTAATTTGAGATTGCGCCAATAGATTTGCTTAGAGGCGGCAGTTCAAAAAAGACTTCTTGTTTACATATCAAAGGAAGCTTGAAGTCAAAGTTTACAAGGTACTAATATATTTAACAGTACAGGCTGTGGAAAGTCGTTGCCATAATAATTGAAACACGCAATTGAAATTCTATTATTAATGAGATTTAGTTCGTACTGTAGAATATTAATTCACTTGATCTTGTTCATTGCCAGTTAGGTTATTTGATCTTTAAGATCCTACATCAGGTTTGAATAATTTATAATCATTGGATTCATCAATTCTTCAGGTATGATTATATATGCAAATCATAGTGTTATATCAATGAATCTCATTTGCATAATATCTAACAGAATCCCCATTAAGATGGATGATGATATCGATACTATTGCCTTCTATGACGATGAGGAAGAAATGTGTGAAAATGGATGCAGGAACGATGGATACACCGATGACGATTTTGAATATGACTATGATTTATATCCTGATGGTGAAAGTGAAACGATTCCAAGGTTGATACATTATTGCCTTAAGCCAACATTGTACGATGCTGCAAGCTACATGGTTCCATTGCTTGTAGCATCACTGGCATTCAAAGTATTTGCACAATCTCGTAAGGCTAATAGGATATCCTATACTTTCAGTACAGAGGTAGATCTTCCTTTGAGTATATTTGATTCTTTTGCAGAATTTACACCGTACAGGATATTCCATGGCATTTCTGCGATTACAGGGCTCTATGTGATACAACATTATGTTCCTGAATGTTTGTACTTGTTAATCATACTAATAGCAGCAACGTATATTAGCCTGTATTTACCAGAAAAGTATTATAAAGGCATAAAGGCATTTTTACCGAGTATTTTGGTCATATTCTATTGGTATGTCTCTATTCATTCTAACAAGTAGCCTGTAAAATTGTATTGACTATAGATCGTGTATGTGGTACTGCCAGTCTGACATTTCTAGTGAATTATGGATGAAACCAGCTGAATGGCATAAAGTGCGAAGCGTCATCATGGTTGCAGCTATGAAAGCTGTAAGTGTAGCCATGGACAATATATATATCGAAAAGAGGCCCAGCCTTTGGGAATATTCTGGATATATGCTGTGTGCATCGACCTGTCTTTTTGGGCCTTGGGTATCTTTCAAAGACTATGTTGCTCTTCATCACAGAAATCATTGGGTTCGTTGAATTCATTAAAGTTCAATACTAATAGCTCATACAAAAATTTCGGAAATTCTATTCATTTCAGACTGTCTGGTGGGCATTAGCAACCATTGGCAATCTCATAATATCATTTGTCTTCCTGAGTATATCAAACTGCTGGACACAATGGATGCTGTCAGCAAATGCTGGAAAGTTAGTATCGATTCAGCATTAACTGGAGCAATCTGGCATACAAGATTCTTATTGTTCCAGATGGCTTCTTGCTTATCGAGACGCATTGGCCTTCAGAGCGTCACATTACTTCATCTCCTATGCAGCATCAGGAATTCTGCTCCTAGGTGGCCACCCAGTATCTCAGACAACGATAACAAAGCCCTTCCAAATTGAGTTGCCACACTCTCTCGTCCAAGTGGTCGTATGCTGGAACATTCCGATGCATTTCTGGCTAAAAACTTGTAAGTAACAAAACAAAAAATGGTCCAGCAATATGCAACACCTTCTTCACAATTTACAGACATCTTTCGTCCCAGTGTGATGCACTTGGGAAAATTTGGCGCTGTGATAGTCACGTACTTAACCAGTTCTCTTCTGCACGGACTGAACTTTCAATTGGCAGCTGTACTTCTCAGCCTTGGATTCTATACATACGTAGAGTTTCAATTAAGATCCATCCTGGCCAATACCTTCGACGCCTGCGTTGCATCAAAACGTTGCTCAGATCGTAAATGTTCCCACGCACGAACAGTCAGGAATTGTTGGTGGGTGACCATGACAAATCTAGGATTTTCAGCACTATCCGTTTTCCATCTGGCCTATTTAGGTTTGGCATTCGACACGTCGGAATTGCAGGAAACCGGTTACAGCTATGCCCACACTATGGACAAATGGTCGCAATTGGGATTTGCTAGCCATTGGGTAGCACTTGCTACGTATTGTGCTTATTTCTTAATTAGGTAATTATTCTAATATCTGTTTTTTCCTTCGTATATACATACACATATCCTTATTCTCATTGACATTAGAACTTATTTCATTAAGAGGAACAAAATACTTTACCATATCGGTACAGTTAGCACCTTCAGTATTACAGCCATTGTTTTAACGCATTTATCATGATAGGATAAGGAAACTCTTAAGAAATAGAACAGCAAGGATCATATCGAGCTGCATCTTCAAAGATACGCGTAACCTTCTATACTTTTGTACGATAAATAAATCTATTTTTATTGACCAGTTCTTTCATTTTCTTTAATTTTCCATCAAAGCATCGTCATTAAATTAGCAGACTAATGATCCTGAGCACCTAGTGTCCCTAGAGGAAGAGCATAAAAAATGTTTATTCGGTGAGGACTTATTGCTTGCATTGTTTCAGAACTTAAGGACTTGGATATTTGTCTGCTAGTTCAATTACACCGATTGACAATACATAAACCTTTAGCGAACATATAACATAATGATAAGTCGATCGGGAGGTCAGATTTTATTGTTAATACGCAATAAAATGATAAGGGTAACGGTAGATAGAAGTAAATTCAAATTATATATATATATATATATATATATACTCGTTTAAAAGAATCTAGAATAATATATAATACTTTAGTACTGTCATTTCCTCTGTTAATTGTTACGTGTCGACGAATATCTTTATTCTATATTAAAATTTAATAAAATATTAACAGACAATAATCCGGACGCTTCGCCTTTGGAGCAAAATCTAATCCGCCTATTTGCGCATCTTTTATAAGACTACTCGATAGGAGAAAAATAATATGTAATACGGATAGTCGTAATTTTAGGTGCACGCAGTACGTATTGCCGATGAAAAAAGTACTCGGTGTAAGTATTAAAGTACACATTTGTTCTAAAAGGCCAAAGATATCTCCGATATAGTGATATCGCACGCGCCAAGAGGACGCTACTAAAATACTTTGATACTTCTTCAATGATACCTCACACCTCATAGCTCATCCTTATCATTCGCTATCATCCTTAACGTAGCGCAACCCTATGTATTCATATTATATATATGCACTTGTGTAGAATTAGATCCCCATGCGCACGTATATGCAAATACGAGTGCACCTATTTCGTTGTAGTATACAAATCATAATAATAACAAGCCAGATCAAAGGTAAAAAAAGTCCTTTGCATAATAAACACGGCCACGATTCCTAAAATTCTATGTTATCGTAAAACACCCTATACTCCATTTGTTATAATGTTTCTGTTTTTGTTCCCCCTTGATCTTCCATCTTTTTATTCTATGTATACGTTCTTTGAGAAATCTATGTTTCATTCGATTCTACGATTACCTAGGAGACATTAACAACGACATCTAGAGACTTTCCTTGTGCAGGAAAAATATTCTTTTAAATGTGACCATGGCACGAACGAGGCGCGAAAAGACTGATCGAATGAAAATATCTGACGAGCAATCAATTACTGACTGTACCATTACTTGTTTCATGATTTAAGAGATTATCACGACGATGTACGAAGCAAAGAAAATGGTTGACGAATACAAAGTGGTGATGATAAAACTGCGTTCAATGTTATAAAATCTGAAGCATTAAAAAAAAAAACACTAAAAAATTGTTCCGCCCGGATATCTCCTCGATGAAAATAATTTAAAAGTGTCTCTCTCTCTCTCTCTCTCTTTCTAAAATATTAAATATAAATACCTCATTGTTAGCGGCGTTTAATAATAAAATCATATAACGTATATTATGTACACGTGACGTGTAGCTGCTGCGCCAGGAAGACAACCATCCGATATCGCTTTTCAGAACTCACATTTTGTACAGTCCTACCAACTTGAGAATATCAAATACGTGATATTGCACAGATTCACGGTGTTGCATGGAACTCATGGGACAATCCTTCTTTTTTGCTTGTAGCACAAGGAGGAAATCGAAAGTTACGTCAATAAGATATTAGATAAGTTTATTAATTGTAATTACGATTAAAGATCAGTTCCAAGACTCAAGGGACTCCTTGTGCACCGTAAGCCATAAGGAGATGGTACCTGGTAATTCGTCACGATGACCGTAAAATACTAATTATTTTCATTGTTCAGATTTGATTGTTTATATATATATATATAATTCTAAAATAAATTTAAAAATATTATTATTGTATAATAAATTTGAAAATATTATCTTCATATTTCCTCCGCGTGGCACAACTGAGTTTTTCAAAATAACCGTTACGCATCGGTTGACTCTTCGGTTCTACAGTGTCTCTCATTGCATCCTTTACATTATTATTCAAAGGACGCCTGAAAAACAATTACTGATCCTGACCGCAACCGCCGCACAGTCATTTCTTTTACACGCTTTCTCATATATTTATTTAATTATCTCTCTTTCTTCCTTCCTTCCTCTTCCTAAAGATACTTATCTTCGTCGAATATGTTTTGAACGCTTTCAGACATAATTAATGTATCACGCACGTAAGTGAAGAAATTCCTAACCTATTCTGATATAGGTTCTGACTTGTCGAGTGGAAACTTCGTATTACATTTCTTTTTTAAATACTAATACACGGTGCTCGCGATACGCTACCTCTTCTTTCTATTGTTATGTAGCGATTTCGCGGTTAACCTTAGGTTTCTCTTTCTAAGAGTCGCTGATGACGCCAGATGTAAATTACATTAACCACTGGTATACATATAAAGACTACGTGTAATAAAAGGAGAGAACCTTGGAGCTGCAAGTTCTTGTTTTTGTTTAACAAATAAATTTTACTAAGAGCTACTATCGACAACGAGCCATCTCGTGAAGTTCTCATACTGTAGAATAAGGAAGCTAATTGTAAGTACCGTACGATCATTAAGTATAGTCCATTCGCTGTAAGACGGATGGACGGTAAAAATAAATACAGCCACACTCACTCCGCGAGGTTAACACGTACGACATGTAAAATAGACAATATAGAGAAATAGCTTCCTCAAAATGGAAGTCTCGAAACGGAAGTGAAATCCTAAAGAAGAACGAGAACAGTTTTCTTATCGCGAAGCAAAGATAGGACGTTCTCGATAGACTCCAAAGAAAATGTGAAACTTGCAATTCCAAGGTGTGATAAAAAGGAAAGAAAGAAAAAGAAAAGAAAACTTGCACACGAGTGTGAGCCACCTTGACCAGAGACGGGAATAGCGAGTGCGACAAAAGGGACGTTCCGTTGTGTCTGTTACAAACGCAGAGTCTGCTCGAGGTGTAATTAACGTTTGTTTAGATGCAGATGAGTGACTGAAAGGCCCATATGTTTTAAAACCAGTTTTGTAGCGAGGAAGTCGATGATTTGGGGAAGTGTTTTACTGAACGATGGGGTTTAAGCGATGAGACCTTCGGCGGTGGCGAGATGCTCGTGTACCGGTACTCGTAACCGGTGTCCACTCCCCAACGCCACTGAGAATATCGGTTAGTCATCTGATAAATGCTGTTTTGTAACTTTTTGTTGTGCGCGCACTGCAAGTCACAGAAACGAACGGGATCGGGTCGTTAGCCACCCTTGGTGCTACTCTCTCGATGCTTGGCTAAACTAAGCTTTAGGTTTTATGCATCCGACATGTTACACAGGCAGTGACAGAGCGAGTCCTCTACAAAGCAAGTCAACATCGACATCCAGTGGTAAAGTAAGGAAGCTGAATTTCATTTCATGCGACTTTGCAACATAACCAACCAATGAGACCGTAGGTTTTTCTTGAAAATTCCATATTCAATGGTACTTCATCCCCAAGCAACATCTTCTCAAAGATATTTTCCTACGGCTGTTGGTTGATTTGCCTTTATATTTCTCAGCTTTCAAGCGAACTCAATGACAAATCATAAGAAGCGATGATCATGCGGATGCGGTGGTTAATTGTTAACGACGCAACAGAGTTAAAGCCAGCGGGTGTGAAGGATACAACAACAACGGCAATGAAAATCAAAGAACCAAAGCACCAACTCGCTGTGAGAATCGTGGAATGATGAAGGTAACGACGTGGAAACGAATCT
This sequence comes from Calameuta idolon, assembly GCA_030142285.1. Lineage (NCBI taxonomy): Eukaryota > Metazoa > Arthropoda > Insecta > Hymenoptera > Cephidae > Calameuta > Calameuta idolon. The sequence continues at coordinate 339,325 of JARQSV010000481.1, read as the reverse complement.
TTGAAAAGGGACACGAGCGAGCTGTCAAAAATTGTATCTTAAAGAAGACTTACTGCCTCAGAGAATGGTAGCGGGTAACTCGGTCTGCCGACCTGAGGATCATGTTCATGCTCGGTTGCGACTGCTGAACAGAGTGATTCGTCGACGAGATCGTGGCGCGTGCCTCTGCCACGCAGGAGGCTCGCACGCTGGCCCTCGTCACGGGTTTCGACATGGAAATTGTTGCGACGGGGGCGGTGCTGGTGCTGTTGTTGTTGTTGTTATGGATCTGTGTCGCTGGTTTTGAATTAACGCGACGGGACGACGGCTCGCAGCTACTGCTCACCAGCCAAGTGTTTCTACAATTTGCAACAAGATAAGAGGATCTTTGCTCCATCGAAATCTACTTATGTTGTTAGGTCACACGAGGCCAGACACTTTTAGTTAAGGAACACCAGAAGTCACTTTCTTATGCTACAGGAAGTAGTATGGCGTTTTGCTTTGCACGTAAGACCCATTGCGTTTAGACACCATGCGTTATAATCATTTAAGAAAGCAGTAGATTCTACTGTTATCGGAAGTACAAAGTTGAGCAGGAAGAAAGCGATCGTTTGGAAAAAGTGGTACGGATAAACTCGGACCTTTTTACGATGGTCGTTGTTGTCGATCGGGACAGGATCCGTTTTGCTGTGTCCTTCTCCTTGGTTCCTGATGTTCCGATCGCACCTTTTTGACTTCTTGAGTGCAGCAAAGGACCCAAGTACGGACTGCGAAAAGAGATGAATTTTGCCTTACAGTTTCTTAAAATGACAATTATATAGGAAGATTTATGCATAAAGAAAAATAGACTTACTGAACAACTGCCGAAGGTCCTGTAGGAGTGGTGATGGAAACTGGGCTCGAGGGAAGACCGCTTCTTCTAGCCTTAATTTGATTTAACTTGTCGCCTTGCGTCAAGACGGTAAACCTGGTTGGGCTCGCACTGGATGTCGGTGTCGGATCATCCAGTTTAATACCATCAACACGATGCATTATTCCTGACACGTTATCTTGCACCAGTTTCGAATTCCTTAGACCCGCCAAGGAAGCACCGGTTGGCCTGCCCGCCATTGAGTAAATTCCGTGCTGATGCACAGGATTTCCATTTACAGGACGCAGTGGTTCTTTCAGCAGCGAATGGAGATACGTCTCCTTTCTGAAAGACATTGAGTTAAATCCCAATGAGTCAAACAAATCTCTCGTTACGATTCATCTGTACATATATCACGTACTCCTCTAACCACTGTTGCTGATGACCGATCACCGAACCAGGCCTACATATCCTGATCCAGGCAATGGTTTCATGTGCAGTTAAATGATAATGCTTCATGATGTAACAACCAATCAAGGAACCTGTTCTACCAAGACCCGCTTTACAATGCACAGCAACAGCACCTGTTGCATTCTCTGCAATTTTTAAAAATTGCCGCATGATCGAATCCGTCGGCGTTGATCCATCTACAAAGAAGAGTTCCTTATGATCGAATCCTGCCTCAGTAAATCTAGCCGCGTCATAGATCTTCTTGTTGAGTCTCACTATTGTGGAAACGTTATTGCGACGGAAGTAGGCAAAATACGACTCTGGCGCAAGCAGCGGATACCCTGTAAGAGAAGAGAGAAGATGAAGTTGAAGCTTCAGCGTGCAAGGCCGAACGAGATTAGAAATCAACATGGATTTCTATTGGTTTGTAGTTGATACTGCACGAGTTTACCATTTTCCATCTTAGTTTTGGCATGGGGACCACAGAACGCTATGAATTTTCCTGGCACTATCCAATTGAGGTCACCGTTTTCAACACGTTCAAAGTGCTCGTATTCCGCTAAATGAAAATCACGAAAATTAAAGAAACCCAGTTGATGGCACTTATATACTGCACTGAGACACTCTCTCAATGAAATCTGATAACATGGCGCCCCCAACGAAGCATCGCGGAACATGGCGAATGGAGGACTGTTTGGGCTGCTTGTTAAACAGTCATAAACCTCTTCGGCAGTGCGTTTGCAATATAACACCTGTGACAAATTTGGTGATTGCACTATAATGAGAGAATGGCTGAAACTTTTAGTGAACCCTTACCGCATAGCTGGCGATGAGAAACGCAGCGTTTACTCTCAACTGAGGATTTACAGTCGTGTAATGAACAATCTTCTTTTTACTGAGCGTTATTGCTTTTAACTTCCTGTTAACTTTCTGACAATACCGATACAACATGGCAAGATTAAGAGGACCAAAATCAGAATAAAAGTTCTCATAAACCAATTCGTCGTCAATACTGAAGTAATGAGTGTTCGGTGTACTTCTTGGCTTTACGGTAGTACGTAATGTCACAAAATACAAACGATCTGTAACAGAAATCGAGTTACTCTAGATGTAAAATAAACAATGCACGAAGATGTTTAATACCTTTGATAAATTCTGCAATGCAGACCAACACTTCATTAGAGTCTTCCATCGTGTAGCACACCTCTAATGACACACCATAGGAGGTATCTGGTAAACCTGACATTGGTACGAATTAATGAGTGACACAATGATTATCATTAGTATGTCTATAGCAGCAAAGTGGTAATAGGCGTGGGTGTAAAGGCAAACTGGATACAACTGCCTACACAGACTGTGCCGTACGGCGTATCGGAGTAGAGCCACAGGGAAGCACCAGACAGGCGACATATGTTGCGAAAGTACACCGAGCGAAAACACAATAGTCACTATATGAAATCTTACCTGACGAGTAATTAGTCGTTTAGCTGGATATCTGGTAATCGGCGCACCGGTGACAGAAAGATAGACGCGGCTAAAATAGCCGTAGTAAGTGAAGGGCTAGTATCGCGTAGATTTCTTGTCTTCCAAACATCGTTTGACTTTCTAGTAGACGATGTGTTGCGCGATCAGACATAGATAGTTCAAATGTATCAACAGAGAATTATGTTAATTCGAAGAACTCGATAACGTCATTATTCGTCGTTCAACGCGAGTTGTTTTTGGTCTCGCTGCCATGTTGGGCATCTTATCCCGTGTCTCTGTCACTCCTGATGCCAAGAAGTTCGCAAGCCAATGGCAACGGCTCTTCTTCTAGCTTATATCTCTCGCTCTCTCTCTGTCTCACGGAGTGTCGCGCATCCCTACACCCTTAATAAACACAACTTCACACAATCTTCTCTGATCAGTGGTACTTCAAATACCTACAAATACCTACAAATACCATCGACGGGTTCATCTAATTTCTTTAGCTCCTTATACTTTTCTCTTCTCGTCTCGTGTAACAGCTAAACACCAACCGATATTCCTAACTTCGCCGACACCGCCCTAACTGGCCCTGACTAGTCCTGACTCTACCTGCTCGACCTGCTCTTCTCTTCGGTAATCACTCTTGATCTCCGCAGGCAACAAGAGCCAACGAGCGGCTTGGCGGCTAGACCAGGGCGCCAATAACTTTTAAACTAATATCGCTGCGCACTGGCCCAAACCATTCCTAACCGATTTCTTTGGAATCCCTTCCTTCGGCTAACAAATTCCTGGTGGGGAACCTTAAGGCCCGTTTACATTGCTATGCCTAACATAGCAGCCAGTAGTTGGCCCCTTATTCATTGACATCGTATAACAATTTGACATTATATCGCGCACTTTATGAATCCATTAAATAGTCTTGTAATTTATTTAATGCTTGCTTCTATGCTGCAAACTTGAAATTTGTATAAAATAGGTTTTGTCCTGTAAAACACCACAAGGTATGTTTTCAAAATGGCTATTGTCCTGTTCACGAGCGATTGCGCTTTTTGACTCTTTTAGTTCTGTTCATATGTTGACCGCAGCTGTTAGCTCTATTCTATTATGAAATGAAGTATTCCACTTTTGACATGTGAATTTGAGTTTCTCGTTTTAGGGAAAACATGTTTTTTAAACTTTAGAGTGAACCACATCAATAGATTGAAACTGGTACTCCGTTTACGTATGAAGTTATCGTTCTTGTTTACAAGACTATAGTTTTCTTGCCAGTGTATGTTGATGATAATAGCTCAATAATGTCAGATGCATTTGAAGAGATACAAGCAATTAAAATAAAGAGAAATAGTTTGAGAGAGAAACTGCAGAAGAGGAAACGTGAACGACATGAATTATTTACTCTTACCTCTACTTCGTCCACATCCTCGGGAATGGAGCCTCATACGGCTGGTGATAAAAACTCCTCCAAGTCGTACTTTATCTGCATCAGATATTTCCGAGATTATAACTAGTGTGATGTAATTTTGCTTTTCAGAGACTACTGCGGCAACTAGTAAATCTGAACATGGAGAATACAAAAGGGACGTACTCTGTATTCTGCATGAATCTGCTCCAAATTTACCTATTACATCTGCTGAACTTACAGATCAGTTGCGCAAAAATTTAAGTGCAGATGTCTCATATTCGGATATTAATAAAATATTGGAGAATCTTGCTGCGCAGGATGTAATTAAGTTAGTGAGTTTCCTTGCTGCACAGAAATTGCAAATTTCTGATATATTCATTTTACATTTATACTGTTACTATTTTACTTTCAATGTTGCAGAATCAGAGAAGTGACAGAAGATGGCGTATTTGGATACACAATATTGAGTGTGTCTGAGGCTCAATCCTCATGCCAATCACAATCGGAGGATGTAGAAAATCCAGGTAGCACAGATACCTCTGCATCCGATCCAAACGACAATGCTACTGCAGAGAAACAGCCAAAGTTGGATAAAAAAAATACTGAGGATATAATGTCTTTAATCTCAATGCCAACTATCAGAGAGAAGGAAAGTAAAAAAGTTGGTGAACAAATTCTTGACCTTCTTTCGAAACAGACTTCCAAGGAAAAATCTCTTGCTGAACGTTTTCGTTCGCAAGGAGGAGCACAGGTCATGGAATTTTGTCCTCATGGAACTCGTGTTGACTGTTCTAAGCTCAACGGCAGACCCGGTTTTGCAGAGAAATGTAAGAAATTGCATTTCAAAAAAATTATCCAAAGTCACACAGATGAATCTCTTGGTGACTGCAGTTTCTTGAACACCTGTTTTCATATGGATACATGCAAGTATGTGATTCTATTTAACATTATACGAAACCAATTTTATAACATACTTAACGTAAGTTTAATTACAGATATGTCCATTATGAAGTGGATGCTCCCATGTCCCAACCGAGGGAACAAAATGATACTGAGGATACGAATGGTGGTTCAATCAATAAAGTAACAAATCTCGATAGTAAAAATGGCAATGCGAACAATTGTGGCAGCAGTGGCGTAGGAGTCGCTGAACTGACCCTTTACCCTCCACAATGGATTCAATGTGATCTCCGATACCTAGACATGACAGTTTTAGGAAAATTTGCTGTTATCATGGCTGACCCACCTTGGGATATTCACATGGAACTACCATACGGTACCATGTCGGATGATGAGATGAGGCAATTAGGAATCCCTGCTCTCCAAGACGAAGGACTTCTGTTTCTCTGGGTTACTGGAAGAGCTATGGAACTTGGTAGGGAATGTCTCCAGCTCTGGGGATACGATAGAGTGGACGAGATTATCTGGGTAAAGACAAACCAGTTACAAAGGATTATTAGAACTGGTAGGACAGGTCATTGGCTGAATCATGGAAAGGAACACTGCCTGGTAGGCATGAAGGGAAATCCTCGTATTAACAGAGGGCTGGACAGTGATGTCATAGTAGCGGAAGTTCGTGCAACCAGTCACAAGCCGGATGAGATTTATGGAATCATTGAACGGATGAGTCCTGGTACCAGGAAGATCGAATTGTTCGGCCGTCCACATAATGTTCAACCAAATTGGATAACTTTAGGTAATCAAGTCGATGGTGTCCATTTAATTGATCCGCAACTTATAAAGGCTTTCAAGAAACGATATCCTGACGGCAATACCATGAAACCAGGTAAAACGTAATTGTATTCGAGATGAGAAGTGAATGAAGTACGCGCGAGGATGCCTCGTAAAGACTATATTTACCTCACTATCGGGTTTTTAATGTGATCTCGTACAAATGGCGACCACAAAAAAGTGGTATATAAAATGTACAAAATAAATGCTTTTAGTTATACAGAATTTAAAACAGTAGTACATACAATAGATTAGGTAAACCATAGTTATGCTGCATATACAGTCTTCATAATGAAAATATTTAATACTGTATTTCAAATGCTTGGAGTTATAATCTTAAAAATTTACAATTGCGTTTACGAATACGTAACTGTATCATTCAGACCTTGTAGATTTAATCGTTCAGGAACTCATCACTTTAGTTCGGAAGATCCTTTACACTACACACTATTTTAATCAGTTCCAAATTCTCTTTTTTTTTTTTTCTGGAAACTTGTCTTTGATTTCTTGTACATGAAGATAACACTCCCTAACAAGGAACATTCTCAAATAACCATGAATCGTTATATGAAGCGGTATAAAAAAATCCATGTTGATATTTGCAATAATGCCTGGAAAACTTCAATCTCGAAAATTTGAAGCAAGTTCCAGCAGCTGATATTTTGCAAATATCCTGTTTTTTACATCTCTTCAAAAAGTTTCTTATTTCGATCCATGTAGTGTTACAGACATGTCTTGTTAAGAGAGCAGGAATTCTTGTAGCATCTTGTAGCAACAAAAAAAAAAAATATAAATGTGCCACTAAGTGAGAACAATATTCGCTGCTCTCCGAGTGAAGACGCACAGTCTACTTCCTACTTGCACGGAAGTATCGTCCATGAAGGCCTTAAATGAATCCAACGCTACTACGTTTCTGTTTAAGAAGACTCTTCCTAAGAGAAACCGAAAACCGATTCTCGCAGAGACTACTTAGAGATCTTCTCTTGGGCTGATTTTTCAAAATTGGTGATTCTGTTTTCGGTTTGTTTTCCTTTTCCTGATTATCGATGATCTTCTGACGCGTGACAATTCCAGTTGAAATGCGATTAATTCTACTGAATGAATCAACCCAGTGCCGCTGTGCATGTTCATCTTCTGCCGATAGATGATGATTACCTACGATGAATCCCGGTACTTTTTCCTCTATTTCTATTTTTATTTGATCCCGCGATATTACGGGATAGGATATATTGTACTTTTTGCAGAGACGTCTTGTAGCTCGCGTAAGAACGAAGCACGTATCAAAAAGGAAACAGTGAAACTTCTGTAACAAGAAGAAGAGGGTATTTTGAAGGCTACAAATTTGAAGTATGATAATGGAAAATATTTGAACTGACCGTTCCTCGCGCATCTCTGAGCATTCCTTCCGTTATCAATTCCGTGGCGCCGTCTACACATTTCATTGGATCGTATTCCGAATTTGTATTAATTTTCCCTCTCGCTATGTCGCACTCTGCATCTCCCATGGCTCTGTCGATTTTCGTGAGCAATTCGGAAAGTGCGGCAGCCGCTTTCTTCAATGTCTCTTGATCCGGGTGAGCTGAAGGTGTGTGCCGTAAAATCTCGTTGACCAACAGAGGATATTTAACAACACGTGACCGTGGTACGTCCAAGTATGTCCAGAGATCAACAGAATGTGGAGAGAGTACACGCTTCTTTAAGAAATCATTAAAGCGTTTACTATTTGCTTTTTTCATCTCTAGTAAATGCCTTGCATATACTTGAGCTCTACATCTTTCAATGTACGGTTCTGTTAAAGTGGAAACCTAAGAATACATTGTATATGTTAAAACAGGTATATGCTGTTACGAGATTATTATCTATCGGATATTCTTAATCGCTTACCCAATTAAGTATTATTGGCCCAACTGTGTCTGTGACTCCATTTGAATCTCGCACCTTAACCAATTCATCTCTCAACTGGCCATGTATCTCTATTAATTGAGATATATCTCCAAAAAGTATGGACATGTCATTAGTATCAAGGATACCAGTTGAAAGCAATGGTTCATAATATACATCTCTAAGCATGCAAAGATCATTTAGGAGTACATCTTCACCACAACACAGTTCATAAATGGCTTCTTGTCTTTTAATTCCACTTCGACTGAGCCTAACATCTGGATGGATTCCATTATTTCCATCCGCAACATCCACAACCCAGCTGCGGATTCTAGCATTGACTACTTTTCCATTATTTCCTCTGATTCTAAAATATGGAGTAAAAGAAAATACATTGGATGTGCACATACATATATATGTATTACACAAACATTTGTTAGTTACTTTTTCCTTATCGTGTTTAGGTCTGGTTCATCCGCAGCCAATGACAGATCTGATGAATTCGCTTGAATGCTAAATGATCTTTGAAGAACATTTCCAATTCTGCTGCTCGTAGGAACTGAAGATAGGAAGAAATTGCTGGCCACCTCGGTAATCCGTCGTCGTTTTTTCTTTTTTCCAGTTTCTGACCCAATCGAAACATCCATTGAACTGACACTGACCGCATCGCTATTAGGACGCTTTCTTGATCTCTGCAAAAATTCCATATATGTTTAGTCACGAATATGCATTGGGTTTTCATTGTAGAGATCATATCGTCAATGATCTCTTATGCTTCGAAATGAAACAAGATTCCCCACTAAGTTTTCATTTCGTTTTAAACTTAAAACCAGAAAATCTTACCAGCCAGAATTTCTTTTGTGGCTCCGGAAATTTGTCCTTAATCGTAGTATCGCAATCGTCCTCCATTTTTATTGAAGTAATAAATACTTTTTACGTATATGAATATAAAGACCAAGTACCCATTCTGTCAGACGAAATACGTTACAACAAAAAATGTATTACCAGAGATGTCTTACAAGCTTACAAGCAATTACAAGTGTTAAGCGCAGTGCGGACCGTGCGGACCGTGCGGACCATTCTGAACGCTGTGCCGCTGCTATGCGCATAAATCCACAAATCACCATAAATCCAACCCATAATGTTATACATAGATGATGTCGTATGAAAGTGCCGACGAACTTAAATCAATTGGTAATATAATACGTATATTGCCCTAAAAACATTAGGTGATCTATAAGTTAATAACCAGAAGTGGATAACAAATAGAAGATCTGTTTATCCTCATACAATTGCAAAATATGCAAATGTGAAAACGCTGTGAACGTGGCTTAAGGTTCAGTGATGACGAATCCCGTGGAAGAGACGTATATTGCAAGCTGATCTAACCTGGCACGAAGTAGAAAGTAGTATCCTATTCAACGTTCGTAGTTTTCTGTGCGCGATTTGTTTAGACTGTTTGGGAGATTATCAAGCGATTTTAAGTTATCCTGAGAAAATGCCAAAGAAGACGAGTAAGAATTCTTGGGGTGGACGTAGGTTGGACAACGCTGAGGATAAGCATTTCTTTGGTAAGTGCAATGGAAAAATCATTTTTCTATTGATAACAAGGACCCATCGAATTACGACGCATATGCCGTTTTCCTTTTAACTTTGTTGCACGTGCCACACCAGTTGATAGTTTTCTAATCGTTTACTATAATTTAGATACCATTTCATATTTTATTTACTGTTTTATATTTAATGTAATGGTATAGGCAGGTTACTATACATGTAGACTAAATTTGAGAAATAAAAATAAAATTGTACTTTGTTACTTGGCAGGTCATGATGATAGGTCTGTCCGTTTAGATGGTACAAGGCCAAGGGTATCCTTTAAAAATCATGCAAGACCTATTAGAGATAGACAAAGATATGCCGAACTGGCTATCAAACATCATTTGGACGATGATATATTAATGGCACTGGGTGCTAACAATAATAACAATGGAAGGCAAGTACTTATGAGAGGAAGGGGTCGAGGTACATCACAAGGAAGAAATAGCCCATTGCCTCAAAGAGGATTAAGAGGTGGAATGCTTCAGAGATCAAGACCTATGGGTCTCGTAGAGGCCAATTGGTACAAAGTTCTTGTAAGTATTAAAAGATAAGCTTTCCTTGTAAATCGTTTCATGAGGTATGTTTCAGATACCATATGGCCAGAAATATGACAAAAAATTTGTATTGACAAGTTTACTTGGTCTGATGGCACCAGATACCTTCGTGCCTATAATGGTTAGTAATATTTTTAAAAAGTTAATCTATTCGTAAATGACTATGGTCATGTTTCCATTGGAGTTACGTTAGGAAATGATATACGTATGTTATATATAAGTGAACTATAGGTATAAATTTAATTTATCTCAACTCTCGATTAACTCTGGTGGACAGAAAGTCGCTGCAATCAATGTGATTGAGATTCAACTTTTGTTTTTTAGTACAAAGTTGTGGGAAACGATGCTGTTTTTTATATTGAGGACTTTAAGATAGCTAACAAGTTGTTAAATTGTGATAGAAGAGTGACCACAAGCGATGGCTTTAAGCTGCATGTTAGAGTAAAGCCAGGATATCCACAGTGTGATGTCGATGAATCTCTGAAGGCACGATTAAAGCTAGCATTGGTTAAACGATACATACCAGAAAC
>JARQSV010000481.1:303428-323576 GCA_030142285.1 Calameuta idolon | reverse complement strand
TAGAACCATCTTGATATACAGTTTGCCAATATCCTTTGTTTCTCTTAATGCAGCTAAATTACACTTTATCCTTTCGCATTGGACGCCATGTGTAGAACAATTAAGATAAATTATTTCGCCTTTCTCCTCCTTTGATAGATCCGTTTGATTTATCAATGTTGTATTGGCTTCCAGGTGTATCGGGTTACTTGAGTTTTGACTATTTCGTTTTCTTCTCTGATAAATGTTAAGTGATTGCAGCACTTCGGTGTTATCATCCTCCAGGGTGGTATCTACTGTGTCCGGTCTAAACCACACGATACCCTGAGAAGAACACTCATAACGACTACCAGAAATGTACAACTGAAAATTAAATAATAAAGAACAGTCAGTAAAAATATAATCTCCAAGTGCATACGAGTGATAGGACATTTAGTTAAGAAGCTAAAAATAAATTTCATTCACCTGAGGTTTATATACAGATAGGAAATAACTATAATTCCCTGTAGCTATTGGCACGTCGACTTGGAGCTCAGAATCAGAAATGGGTGTTGCACCTAACTTAATAATCTGATACGTATGTTGAAATGTTATATTCAGAGTATTCTCATTTTTTCTAGAAAAGTAATAACTTTCCTCGTTAGCTTTCCTGAAAGAAACAGATGTTGGGTAATTTTCCTCTCAAAAGGAAAGTCCTGGTAATGTCAAAATTAATGTACCCAGTTATTGTCAGTGCAGCTTTGGTTACTAGACGCAAAGGCATTGTAATATCACTGATTCCCTGATTGACACTGCGCGTTCGAATGGTCATAGTAAAGTTTAAGGTTTTATTGTGCCACGAGCTTTCATGCAGGGCTTTCATATCCAAATCCAGCAGGACGGTTTTCTGTCAATTTCAGGTAACCTCAATAGCACGCTTTCCTGTGCGATTATGCTAATGCCAAAATCTTAAACTTACATTCATTGCATCAGCAAGATTCCCTACATCACAAGTTACCGTCAAGCTGTTATTGCTAGTACCTTCTTGGCACGATGGCAATATACTACGTAGTGTCACTCCATCAGGAAAAGAAAATACAACCGTTGTGAGATATGCGATCTCGCCGTGATTATTCAATTTGACTTCCAAACTTATGTCGTCCGATCCAATGACCCACGTATCATTATCCCTGAGAAATTATGTGAGGTTATTGTTTGTGCTTTGATATTTTTTCAGGAATATTAAATCTTTCGAGACTCACTGAACTCCGAGAAATGTTACATTCGCAGTTATGGTTGAGTGACAAACTTTGTCATCTCCGCAGCCAATATCGAAGGGCAGTGTCAGTTGAATCCATTTGAGTAAACTCTCACTACTTTCCATGGCACACGAATGACAGAATGTATCATCTTATGGAAATAAATAACAAACTAATTATGAAGTTAATAACGAGGAAATATATGATGTAAGATCTGTAGGAATACCTTGATCAATTTTGTCGCCTATGATAATAACAGTTTTCTCTATTTTTTCTGCAATTTGATATCGGATGAATATATTTATGGGATCAAGAAAATTACTGATGTCGTTCTGTAACAAAATATAAATTATCAGAATGCTTAAACAGTTGATTATTAAGAGCTGGATTGAAATTTGAATAAATTTACTTACTGCCACACTGAAAGAATAATTTGTACAGGATCCTATAGACAATTCCAGATATTGCAAACTCTTCAGTTCGCTCTCTCTGATCCTTTTAAGATCTTCGTCGATCCTCGCTTCGATTTTGTATTCTGTAACAAGTCATTGATTCGTCTTTCAACGTTTCCACTGATCTGATTGAAGCGTGTAAATGAACTGTACTTTGTACGCGATGGATCTTCTTGCTCAGCTGATCGATACAGGTTTCAAGTTGAAAACTCGTGGAATTTCTATGCAGCGAACTTGGATATATTTTACTTGTAACTATCGTCTTAACGACAGGTTTGCCTCTTAGTACAACGACGTGGCCAGATTTGTATGCGCCAACTGCAACTTCCGGATATCTGCGCATGATAAAGCATAACTTGGTACCAAGATCACTTGATCCTATTACTCGTCAACAATGGAAATAATTTTTCTTAACCCATTGCCATCAATATCGATCGGCTCCGAAAAGGTGTAACCGAATCTTTGAACACCATGAAAAATATCACTGCCAGATATTCTCTGTGATGGTCGCAGAAGAGTGCCTTCCTCCATAGCGATGCGTCCATTAAATACATACACAACGCCAGAATCTTCCCAAGGAGCGCCTACGATAAGGTCTGTCCAAAAGAATATAATGAATTTCACATTCCCTATTGCTACAAAGAAATATTTCATTTATAATAATAATCTTTTGAAAATTACCATCGAATCCATCACCGTCTAAATCCCCAGAGACTAGTGCGTAACCGAATTGACCCCCTTCTACGTTACCTGATAAGGTTGCACCTGCTACAAATTCGCCCTATAATTTACCAGAGAAATATAAATAATCTTTCATCCGTGAAGGAGAAGCCATTCGATAATACTGATAACTCACTGTTTCACTGCCAAGATAAATGTACACTTTGCCATTGTCCTGTCCCCAATGAGGAGCTCCGACTATGAGATCATCCAGCCCGTCGTTATTCAAGTCGCCTGCAGCCAGACTTGCTCCAAAATACTGGCCAATTACGTTTCCTACGATAGTTGGAACGAGGTCAGGATTTTTTGGATCGACTATCGCTATTCCTCCTGTGTAACGCAATCCGGGTGCTGAAGTGGCGAACGATAGTTCATTCTTCTTGAAAAAGTAACCGGAAGTCACGCAATAGCCTGGATTCATATGAATTGTGATTAATAATTATTCAAATACGTCATTTATATGCTACATGCAATTATTTTTACTTTCTTTGACTTTCAATCTTTTTACTTTAGCGCGTGATAACTTCAAGCGCATTGTCTGGGTGGTACAATAAGAAATACATACCAAAGTATGGTAGTACTCCTTTGTCCGTCACACGTTTTGAGGGATAAATTACATTAGATTTCTTGATCGGCGACTCTTCCAGACGTATCAATTGCACAGCGCCATATCTTTTATTAGCCGGCATTCCTTCTATGCCGATTGCATTTTCACTATGGTTCTGTGATAAGAATCAATAACGTACTATATTATACAATTATAATACGATAGTTTAAGAAATTAAATGAGGGAAACTGTACCGTGCTATACTTGATAGAAAATCCACGTACAGGATCGTTCCACTCTCGTCCATAGAAATCTGAAATATTTTAAATTAGACTGAACTTTGTCTGGCCAGTACTTATTATCTAACAAAGTACCGTGAACGAATGCTCTCTCTACGTTAGCTTTCATGTTGCCTGATGTAATCAAGCCATTATAACATAGTCCATGCATAGTAAGATGATTTTCACGTGAAGTTTTGATTGTCATAGTCGTACGAGGTGCACAGATCTAAAAACAATGATCAGTTAGATATCTTACTGACACATAAAACCAGAAGAATGAATCAGATCCTTACCGTTAATATATCATCCGGTTCATATACACTCAGAGCTGCACCAAACCAGCTTTCTGCCTTATGTATTGTGACAGGATGCAAATTTGCTAATTGCACTGGAATGTCATAAGGATCAGTTGGCGTCACTTGAGTACATTTCTTGCCAAAGAATTCACAACGATAAGCAACGCCTGGACTCGTTGGCAATTTTAGTCTTTGATTCAATGAATAATTGCCACGAGGTGCTCCAACAATTAACCTTCATTTAAATTGTATCATAGAATTAAATTATTATTCCTAAATCCAAGGAAATTCATGGACTTCCAACTAATGACGTCATGGCCAATATCAAATCATACCATGATGAATTCTTTCCTGCCGAGTGGTACAGAAGTACACTGTAGCCGAAGTAATCGCGGCCAGAATCATTTTCCAAGTTTTGTCCATTTGATGCCGATGGATCCGAGTAGAGGATGGGACGACTTGTGTCTAAATTATATCCAAAAACTACCACAGGTAGCAACAGTAGAAGAATTTCGGTACTCATTGTAAATGTTGCGTCGACGTATCGATAAAAGGAATTCAAATAGAAATTCTTACTCTGAACTATGCACCACGTTTATATGTAGATCACGGGAAACTATCAGGAAGTTAAAGATGTAAAGGCAAAAGGCCAGGCTGTCTCTACTGTGAGCTCTCGAATTTCCTTCGTCCTGTATAGAGGCGTAAACCGACTGATGAGACTGTTTCAAAGTAAAGGAAGGATGTAAATGTGATAAAGGAATCACGTGCAGCGTAAAGTAGTGGGTAGGCTACGGCATACAGGCAAAAGAATATAAATCTGTTTATATGATGATTATTTATCAAGAAACTGGATGTGGTAACGAAACGTTAGTAGATGAGATATATTCAGCAACTAAACATATCTGTGTTGAAATTTAAAAAAAGAATAAATAAATAAATAAAACAAAAAATTTCCATTGGATTCGACTTTAATGAATTCGATGAAACTATTTATTCTTGGATGAACCCTGGTTCAAATAATAATTAAAACAGTATGTAACTTTCAGTGATCTAACGACCATAAAATAGCAAATTTGTACGTACTTGTGCGTAAAAATGCAACAGAAAAGAAATTTAAATAAGAAAATAAAAAACAAAGAAGTACAAAGTTCGGAAGTCTGCTCTGCTCAATAGTAATAAGGGTACCGACATGTTAGGGAAGCCCGACGATTAAGCAAAACTTATTGTTAGTTATCAGGTTTCGAATGTGTAATGCGAATTACTAAAGAATCGTGTTATAGCACATATTTATTTTTGATATCCTCTCGTTTAATATTATTTACATATAATGCATTTTTATATAAACCCTCAAATGCGAAGCTTTTCAGATTTAAATGCTTGTTGGACACATATACATATGTGTCCATAGAGCTAAAACGGTTAACGATTCTATTTCGAGATGAGCAGGATAATTTGGACATGAAGCTTTTGACATCCTACCATTTTGACTAGACATTCGTTAAATCATATAGAATGAAAATACTTAAAGATTCTTCAAATTCCTCATATTAAAGCAGCCATCTAATTAGACAATAATATGTTACCCTGAAGAATATTTTTGTATGAGAGTGAAGTCCAGGTTCCCCAAGGGATTATGAAATCGGGATGATTCCACGTCGTTTGAATATTGCTTCATGTTGTTTGGCCGTGAGCGCGTAAAATCTTTTCCTTGGATCAATGGAAGGCAGTGGTGGACACTATGTGTAAAAATGAACGTTAAAATTATTTATCGATTCTTCGTTCTTCAGATGGAATTAAAGTAAAACGTCAGTGCCTAAAGCGACTGTGACCCATCGCACGAATAATTTGCATGTCAAGGAAGAGTTACATACTCCAGAATAAGATCTTGTCTCTAATGCTTTTTCCATTTGATTATTCAATGTCTTTTCTCGATCTCCGTGATTCGGATGTGTTGATAACCATAATGGAATCTGCTCTGGTTCAACTTTGAGTTCGGTAAGGACTCTCATCATTCCCCAAAAAACAACAGCTTCGCGTACGTCCACACATGCCTGAGAAAAATGAAATCGTATGTTTAGGTACAGTAGAATTGTTAATCATCGAGGAAAACACTTTTTATCCGACTACGGGAGTAAGTCTTATTTTAATACTTTTGCACATAGAATCAAGCCCACTTGATCAGCTTCATTTTCCAGGGCTCTACTGTATGGTAGGTGGTGAATTAGATCTATTACAGTTTGTCCCAACAATTGGAAAATTATTGCTAATAAATCTGGGAAGAATGCCCAAATCATAGCAATTGGCAGAGCTAATAATATATCCAGTATTATGCCATTTGATAATTGTTCAATCTATAAGAAAAATAAAATTTTTCTTGACGATCATTAATAATCTTTTACTGCGTAAGTGTTGTGCTTACCGAGTGATCCAGGAGTGCATGTGCCATTTCATGAGACAAAATCACTGCCAATTGGTCTTCATTTTCTACTATCTCTAACATACCCAAAAATACAAAAATATTTCCTCCCTAAAATTATATCATGAAATGAAGGAGAGGATCTTTGTATAAGCAGTCTTTCGTAGCAAGATTTATACTAACCGGTAAAACATAAGAGTTTTTCAGAGGGGAATTGACAACAGTTAAAGTCCATTCCTTGTCCTTTACAGATTCTAAATCCTTATTAGAATTGAGTATCTGTAGTGTAACTTTGTTGAGTATCTTGTATGCTGGGTGATCCATCGTTAACAAAGTATCTTTGAATGTTTCCAAATGCTGTATGATAAAATACAACATAGTTACTATAAATATTTCATAATACGAGAAATCATTTTAAAAAAGTGTAAAATGCACCATTTCAAAGATAATCTTAGATAGAGCAGCCTGCTGTTTCTTATTAAACATTATGAATCGGGAGCGGTTGGTCAGTGGATCAGTTTGTATATGAGTGCGATAGTAAAGTACAAGTCCAAATAGAAAAGTACCCATAATTCCTTTAAAAAGAAAATTCATAATCAGACTATGACACCTGATGTTTTAAACCCTGAAACAGTATATCAACTCACCAAAGAATACCTGTTTCTTTCTAGAAAACCATCCTCTATACTTGTCGCGTTCTTCTTCAGACTTTTTAGCCCACCACTTTTTGAAGGCACGGCCAAACAAGAAAGCTCCAATACGAATCAATGGCCGTAGAATTAATGCAATAGCAGGAGAAATATCACGTCTTGGTGTGGTTTGAAAATAATATTTTTGTTGCTTTATAATCTTGCATAATACTAAAGAGCTTTTAAAGTCTACCACGGGAGATTTGATAGCACTTTTATAAGCTTGGCAAGGAATAATGCGTAATACAGCTATTCTTTGATGCTGGTAACGCATAGGACGTGCAACTCTTAAAACAGACATCATTTTTATATTATATCTTATTCTTTAGAACGTAACACACTGAAAATCATAAGTGTTCATATATAACACAAGAAAAAATAAAAGTTGAACACGAATTATCCATACAATAATAGTCAAACGCTATCGGTACAGGCTGCTAAAATGAGTAAATAAAATCCAATACGTGAATGAAACTGAAACATAATTCCTCCTGCTACACTGAACTTGATAGCAGAATAGAGCATTTTCTTAGTAAAAAAAATAGTAATAAGATGCAGCCAAATAGGTCGAACTCTTCTGTGAACAATTTGGCTCAAAGGTTCTTCTTGTACAGATTTCAGTCGGATCAGACTACCAGTTCTGATTTGTGTATGATATTGCCACGTCGTGTCCATTCGGTCGATTATAAGGATTGTTCTTTGTGATCACAGTGATGATATACGTCGTGACAAGCTCACTTTATTACTGTAAGAATATAAATCATGTTGATGCTAGATACATATGTATGTATTACGCTCAAATATAACATTCCTTACAATCTGCCGATTACGTATCCAAACGCCGTGTCATTGTAACAGTCCTCTTGCAACTCGAAGATGAAATATTTCTTATAATAAAAAAGCAATGAACGACAGGATAGCTGTTCGATAAAAATTACTAAAAACCTTGAACGTCGTGTGAAGTGTAAGGTTACAAAACACACTAATAGGCAGATCGAAGCAGATGTACTTACTTATAGCGCCAAAGTATTTGGGTTTTTAGAGGAACTGAGTGAACTGACCATCTGGCGACTTATTAGAATTCGACGTTTTCAGAGCGGTTGCTATTTCAACGTCTCTGATCAGCTGACATGTGTCAAAAATGGGCATGTCGGAACGAAGTTGCATTGAACCGCTAAAAGATGTGATCAACCTTCAAGTTCTTCAACGAGAAATCTGCTTATCGATCAGAATTAATGAGGTTGCAACTCATGATTATTTCAAAAGCCTTGGGTCACACTGCAATAGGTAAGACCCAGGGTCATATACATACATGTATCTACTACCTATATTAAGCTATCCGGTTAATATTTATCAAAGAATGTAATTCTTTTGAGCAGAGGCAAAGTGGGATGATTCGCATCACCTGAAACTGTTGGCATAATTATCAGCAGTAAATGCCGCGAGCTACCGAAGGACTGTCGTGGGCTGTTGCCATCAGTTGCTATTCACATACTGAACTGTACTGAACTGTACTGAACTGTGCCGAACCGTTCCGACTGTAATGGCGAACAACTCCGGACGGAGCAGCTTCGCTGCTTCTGGGGGTCCGTATTGCGCATATGCTTGTGTGTGTGCCAGTGTGTACCAGTGTGTACTGTGTGTACTGTGTGTCCATCATGAGTCAGAAGCCACGGTCGCTTTGCGTTTCGTAATTAATTTCCCTCCTGAAGGAAAAATGCGAGCCTGATCTCGCAGTTTTGACTGCTGCCTTTTCCCGGGGACGCTCATCTAGTAAAGATGGGCCTCGGGCCCCGAATTCGAGACCCGATCATCCCTGGATTCGCATATTTCTTAACCACCGTGCGTGTTTACTGTTGTGTGTGTTTGTCGCTCGCCCTGTGTTGCCGTCAGGTTCCCTCTTCCTTATCGTTCCTTCGGAATTTACAGGTAATGTTAATTCATAAGATACAATAAGCTCTATTGCAAGATGCGGGCGGGGTTCAATTTTTATTCTGAGACATACATATTGGGATATTAGCGACACAGAGTGATTCACTTGGAGACAATTTTCATTCGCGCGGATCTGCTATCTAATTTGATTTATGTCTTGTTTGGATTCAAATGATAAGGATTACTACCCTTTCTGCTTGCTAGAAGAAATTCAAAGTGCTATATAGGTAACTCGCATCGCCAGCGGAGAATTATGACTATTTTAATTGTTTTTTATTGCTATACTTTTAGTTTTGTTGATGATTAATTCAACTTTGTGGTTTCTCATGTTATCAATTAACAGCTTACGTATGATATCTAACAATTGGGAAGATTAAGACATGGATCAAGCAAGAAATAGACCGAGCCGACCACGACTTCGTTCGCATGGTAATTCAGCCCGGGTCCTTGTATTTGATCAACCTGAATCCGAAGAAACTTCATGCAATATGGACGAGGAAGTTACAAGGCATCCTTTGCCACCCAAAGTCGAAAGCAAGGAAGCTCCTGTTCGACCTGGTTATTATCACATATTTCTTCATTGTTATATTAAAAACTGTTATACTATCGTTTGTCAATAATTTCAGTCAGTGGTGAACTATCAAACTTGGTACGCATGCGAAACTCTGCCATAGGAAAATCTGCACCATCCCTTTCTGTTCATATGGTTCGTACATGCCCATTGCAATAAATATTACTTTTCCAGTAAATTGATAATCTTTAAAGTTGTTTTTAAGAAAAACTTTCTTTTTTGTATAGCGCGATTTTAATATTCCACGACGCGCAGCTAAAGCAGCCCACCGTAAATCTTTCATAGCAACCACCTCACCCACATTACCCCGGTGTCACTCACCTTTATCTGGTAAGGTTACGGCATGCATATTTAAAACAATGTATTTTGATCATTACATTTTTACTTGTTCTAGTAGGATAGTCTCTTTTATATCTTGATAGTCAAAAAGAATTTTTATATTATATATCTTCAGGTAATAGATGACATTATGCAAGCACTTTTGCAAGACTTTTCTATTTGTGAATACAAATGTATGCTAATAGCTTTGGTCATGATATTATTAAATGCGTTAGCAAGCTTTAAATGTAATTTAACTTTAGGTTTCTTTACGCAATAATAAGGTTGCCCACTTTGATCATACCATTAAGAACATACTAGATCCTTTGCGACTTAACATTATAGCTATAATAAAACTTGTCAAAATTGTGTTATTCTTTTAATAGTCCATACAATATACAGAAATAGTTATTAATAAATAGTCTATTAATTTCTCTATGCTTGTTTCCCAATCTAGCGTTCGTACCGATCGTAGGCAGTCCCCTAGAGAGTCCTAGGATGTCATCCAGTCCGCATTTTGCTTTTGCTCCAATTAAAAGGTATCTACTTCACTGATTTTCTTACTCCATTTCTGTATCATAGTTACTATCTACAGACTAGATTAGATAGATAGATAATAGATACTAAAGCAATTGTTACACTAATGTTGTATATTCTGTTCTTGATATATAAAGGATCGGTGGAGGTGGTACTGCGACAGCTGACGGCAGACGTTGGTCCGTGGCTAGTTTACCGTCCAGTGGATATGGTACGACACCTGGATCAAGTAACGTCTCAGTATGTATGATCATCATCGTGTAGTCGAGTGTCTAGACCTTCCTATTAATAATACCTTCAATCTGCAACCTTAGTCGCAATGCTCGAGTCAAGAGCGATTGCACCAGCTGCCAAATGTTCCAACCAAGGACGAGTTACGAATGTTATCTTGTCATTTCTCAAAACCTGGTACACCCTGCACGTCGCATCCTGGATTTCCTGGATCCAGTATATCCAGCATACCAGGATGCGTCTCTCTCAGTCTTGAGGAAGAAGGTCGCAGGTCGCCCCTTCATCGTCCACGCTCCCGAAGCTTAAGGTCAAGTTCTAATACTCAGCAAATACTTTTGGAGCACCGAAGACTAAGTTGATCTTTCAATTGCAGTAGCCCCAGTCGATCGCCTGTAATGGACAGTGAAATTGTGATGATGAACACCCTTTACAAGGAACGATTTCCTAAGGTACGCTTCACTTTTAACGAATCATTTCTATTCCGTTGGGTGAAAACAAGTTGAAAGTCTCAAGTTCAGAAGAGAGTTCTTTATTTTATATTGAGTTGGATTAGATTGTGATGTCATGCGCACAATGAGTAGTGTATTAGCTATGTAAGAGTGTGCATTGTCTGTCGCTTTGAAACGATAGTCTGAAAACTCCTTGTGGAAATACAATATGCGACTTAACCGAAAGCAACTCTTGGCTGTTGGCCAGAGTTTTAGAATTGAGATGAAAAATTCCCAAGATTCACTCGAAAATAACACTCACAGCTTACGTGCGACCTGGACTTCTTGTTACGTTCCTCTCATCCACTTTTGCGAGATCATGTGGTCTGGCCTAAATACCGCAGGTCCAACCACCCAGGAAACTCTTCGTTAACGAAGTTCTTCCCTTTTAAAAAACTTCTCAAGTTCCACAATGTTTGCCACGATTTCGTCTAATCTTTATTCGAATGAATGACAACTTCCGTTTGACAGGCTACGCAGCAGATGGAGGAGCGTCTGACGAATTTCATAAATGAAAACAAAGAAATTGACGAATACGAGGTGGTCACACAGATGGCACAGGATTCCTTACCGATCCTACGCTTTGTGCATCATCAAGTAATTGAGATGGCGCGAGATTGCTTACAAAAATCCCAGGAGAAGTTAATAACCTCTAGATACTTTTACGAAATGAGCGAGAATCTCGAGCATCTTCTAATTGAGGTCGGTATCATCCACATCGTGTGTATCGTAGACGTTTGCGAGAATGTGGGCTGCCATGTCAGGAATTTTTCTCTACAATTTTCTAGACAAAGGACAAGTCGTTGGAAGCGGCGACCCGTCTAACTGGACTCATTAAGAAGCTATTGTTAGTTATATCGCGACCAGCGCGTCTTCTGGAATGCTTGGAATTCGACCCGGAGGAATTCTACCATTTGCTAGAGCAGGCCGAGGGTCAGGCCAAGTTTAATGCCGGCATTAAAGCCGATATTCCGCAGTATATTATCAATAAGTTGTCTCTAAACAGAGATCCTATATCCGGTAAGTTGCACAAACCGTCAGTAAGCTGGACTCGAATGTTTCATGAGGACACATTGCCTCCTCAGAATTGCAAGAGGATTTGAACAAGCTGGAGGATTCGACCAGCTCGAGCGACAGCAACTTGCAGCTGGCTTCTTCGAGTCCCAATAAGGATGATGATAATAAGTCACAACGAGTTCCTTGCGAGGATGATTATGAAGTTCTGAAGCTCATCAGTAATGGGGCTTACGGTGCTGTTTATTTGGTGAAGGAAAAAACTACTCGACAACGCTTTGCTATGAAAAAGATTAACAAGAACAATCTCATGCTGCGCAATCAAGTGGAGCAGGTCTTCGCAGAACGTGACATAATGAGCTTCACCGACAACCCTTTTGTAGTTTCCATGTATTGTAGCTTCGAGACTAAGGTATTTGCTAGTGTCGAAGCTCTTGATTCACATTCGTATCTTTAATATTAGGGAAGGCATTTAATTTATGTCTAATTCAATAATTCTCATGCAGAAACATCTGTGTCTGGTGATGGAATATGTTGAAGGCGGTGATTGTGCCATTCTCCTGAAGAACATCGGTCCACTTCCGCCGGATATGGCACGATTTTACTTTGCAGAAACAGTTCTGGCCGTAGAGTATCTTCACAGCTATGGTATCGTTCATCGCGATCTGAAACCTGACAAGTAAGATAATTATTTGTACTTTTACCTAGCTACTTGCGTGGATGCGTACAAAATTTGTCAAGCTGATGATCAAATTCATTACCCTTTATTCATTCCAGTTTACTTATAACTGCCTTGGGCCACATAAAACTGACGGACTTCGGTCTCAGTAAAATGGGACTCATGTCATGTAAGTCTTAATTAATTTAGTATCAAGGAAGTCCTGACACATGGTTCATGGCTGTTCTTTATTTTTCAGTGGCGACAAACCTTTACGAGGGATACATTGATAGAGATACTAGACAATTTTCCGATAAGCAAGTTTTCGGCACGCCTGAATACATTGCTCCGGAAGTGATATTACGTCAGGGTTATGGAAAACCTGTTGATTGGTGGTCCATGGGAATAATTCTTTACGAATTCTTGATAGGTTGCGTTCCATTCTTCGGCGATACCCCAGAAGAATTGTTTGCTCATACAGTTAACGGTACGTTCTATTTAAGAAAAAGAATTATTTTCTGGCACAATATCTTCGAAGGCAATATTCAATCAGAACTTTGTATCTGTTAGATGACATCGAATGGCCGGACGAAGACGACTGGCCTGTACAACCCGAGGCTAAGGACATTATAACAGCCTTGTTGCAACAAAGTCCTAGAGACCGTTTGGGAACTGGTGGTTCCCACGAGGTCAAGGATCATCCCTACTTCTACGGTGTCAATTGGAACAGTCTCCTCAGGCAAAAGGCTGAGTTTGTTCCTCAGTTGACTAACGAGGAAGACACCAGCTACTTTGACAGTAAGTTCCCAACGGGATTGATTATCTGGATAATTATTTATTTCTTGTAATGATCCTTAATCTTGCAGCGCGAATGGATCGATACAATCACGACCTGGGCGATGACACCGATGACACCGACGATTCCCCATTGTTCGGATCGTTTTCTTCGTATTCACCACAGTCGCGTAAAATATCTCAAACGCGTCCACCGCAGCTCAATTCAGAATCCGATCTGGATTTCTCGAAGAAGCAATTATTCCGCAACGAGCTCGAGCGCCACGTGGCTCAACTCTCTCCAAGCTCAAATAATTCGGCGTCGCCGCCGTTCAAGTCGTTCGAGAAAAATACGTCGTCCGAGAAGAACAGGTCGCTGCCTACTGCCAAAATCGTCAGTCCCTTCGTTGAGAATCCGGAGAAAAGCCAGAAATCCGACGTATCGTCCAGCAGCCCAGCAACGATAACCAGCAACGAATCTCAGTCGACCGTCGTGAAAAGTACAAGAGGAGCTGACGGATCGGCAGTCAATCTAAGCACGCCGGATTCCTCGCAAACTGAATCGGATGACATCAGTCCGCACATTCAGAGGAAGCGACACGTGCACTCTCGCGACAAGCTGCCCAGGTTCAGTATATCCATTGATGGTGAACACATGTGAGTCAAGTAGCCGAATTGGCAACAAATTTTATTTTCGATATTAGTTTACACGATCTGGCCTTACGATTACCGTTACCTTTGTCCACACAGACACTTTTTCTGCGTATCGTTTGTCTCTTCTGCTGCACCTATATGCACAACATTTATGACAACCCTATACATATGCTCTTGTCATCATATGACAAACACGCTAACGCGGTAGTTAAATATCTCCACTGTTTTTAACACAATTTTTTTGTTTGTCTTCAGGCTGGATTTGGCAGCTGCTAATAGAGATATTGCTGAAGACAAGCACAACTCCAGTACGGATTCCTTTGACTCCTTTACTGCGATGCCTGTGTTGCCTACATCGAAACAGCGTTCGCGTTCAGTTATTAAATCCGCATCAACCAGTGGACTGTCGCTGGTCATTCCGACCAGTGAGTTTTCTTGTATGTGTTTTCGTTGTGTCAAGTATCATTATGATCATCTCTTCTTCGAATTCCTAGCGTTTAATCCTTTTCGACCATCTTCTTCGGCAATCAAAATCCTGACCGAGGACATGTCTTGCGTTTCTTAGATGATTCTCCCTTGGCCGGACAACCCATCGAGTCACCAGGTGGATCATCAACGGCATCTTCGAGAGACACCTCACCCTGTCGTGAACTGAGTCCTCTGGTAACCAGTCTTAAGCCACCCATTATCATCCGTCGAGGTCCATGCGGTTTTGGATTTACTGTGCACACAATCAGGGTCTACTATGGCGACAGCGATTTCTATACCATGCATCATCTTGTCATGGTAGCATTAAATATATGAAGTTTATTATTCCTTTATCAATATCCATAAGTCGTTTTAAATAATAATCTCGTGTTCGTAGGCTGTCGATCAATCCAGTCCGGCATTCGAAGCTGGTTTGAGACCTGGGGATTTGATCACTCACATAAACGGCGAACCTGTTCAGGGTCTATATCATACTCAGGTCCTGCAGCTGATGCTGAGTGGTGGTGATCATGTTACTTTACGCAGTACACCCTTGGAAAATACCAGTATCAAGACTGGTGGGCGTAAGCGAGAACTGGCTCAAAGTAAAATGGCGCGTAGAACATTGCACAGACAACGAAAGCAGAAGAGGGATCATTCGGACAAGAAGAGAAAGACGTCCCTCTTCAGAAGGATCAGTTCGAAAAGAGCGAGTGTCGAGATGCAGCAGGTAGGTGCATCAAACTGCGCAGCAGCCTACGTCGAACGCATCCCTTGCAAATGGTTCTCGCAAATACGACACTTTTTATTTTTCAACTAAGTTCCACCATTTGTGTTTCATTGCAGCCGTTAAGTATCAATTGTCCATTGTCGGCACCCATTCTGCCCAGTGACAGCAAACCTCCACTTATGGTATGATTTCCTGTATATATTGTTTTCTCAATTATCAGTGCGTTCTCTGTGGTTGACCTACTCTTTAAGTTTCATAATTTCACACACACGCAATTTTTTATTTAAAAAGAGAAACGAGACGTTTTTGAAGTAAAAAAAACAATAAGAGACTCGATTGAAATTAATTACTTTCTGTTTCTTTTTTTTTTTGTTAAGATGGCTGCAGGAATTTGTTCTCCGTCGATGGTCACTCCAAGTCGTTCCTTCCAATCGTTTACGCGTTCTTTACCAGCGCAACAGGAATCTTCGCCATATTTTGGAGCTTGCGCCAAATCCGTATGCAGTCCGTCTCCACCGACGAATCGTCCCACTTCCGATTCTTATCATTCAACCGGCAATTCAAGTCCATGTTCCAGTCCAAATTCCTCATCGCCAGGATCCAGTACGTCCATTGGAACCATGTCCAATATCTCAAATCAATCTCATTATCAGCGACCTAGTACGCTTCATGGCTTGAAGCATAAGTTACACACAGCCGCGAAAAATATTCATTCGCCTAATAGAAGAAAGTCTGTGGGTCATATTCCGCTGTCTCCTTTGGCGAGGACACCCAGTCCTTCTCCTATACCAGCTTCCCCCACGAGGAGTCCAAGTCCTTTGGCGTTCCCAACTGGACATCAGCCTGGGAGTTCGAATACTACACAATCCTACAGTCCAGGTAGATTTGATAAATATGAAGTAGCACAGCTGATTACCTTCATGACACTTACAAGATCTGTTGTACGACCTCAGGTGTATCCTTGTCAACTCCTAACACTCAGAAGAAAGGTTATGGACGCCCAAAGTCAGCTGAACCAGGATCGCCTCTGCTAAGACGAGCGTTGAGTCCTGACAGACTTCATCCTCGTTCAGCCGAAAGTAAAACCTCAATATCGCCACTGGCAAACTCCGTGGTGAAAGTAACACCGCGTGTCACGATTGCACAAACTTTTCACACAGAGAGTACAGACGAGAATACCGATTCCGTGAGTAAGGAGAGCAATGATTCAAAATCCGAGAAGAAGTCCTCGAATTCCGAGCAAAAAGTTGCCACCAGCGACTATTCCAAGTTAGCTCATGGTATATCAATCAACATAGCAAACGTGGGAATGTCTAATTCGTGCGGTAGCACGCAATTGCCAAGGATAGCCGAAGAGAAAGACTCTCCGACAGGAAGCAAGAGTGACGACTACTCGGCTAAGGAAGCCGTAACTTTCCCGGAGAAGAGCAACGTGGAACTTCCGGCCTCGAAGCCATCGGACGAGGCTGAGAGAAGTTCGAAGCATAACGAGAATACAGCTTCCAAGGAAATTCAGGCAGAACATTCTGGAAGTAGGGAGGCCAATCTTTCATCATCGTCTTCCGATTTATCCGAGAAGAAAGATGCGAAGTCATCGGGAAGCGAGGCGCAGGCCCACCGCAGTGTCTTCAGCTGGACGCCTCTACCGGTACCACGTAAGAACGTTCAGCCAGAATCGAGTGCTCCTAGCTTCCCAAGTAAATCATCCGCGTCCGACTCGAAGGGCATCTTCGGGAATGGTCCCCCGGACAGTGGCGTGGAGTGCAGAAAGGTATTGAAGAGGTACAAAGCCGACAGTTTGGACAGCCCGACCGTCGGGCATTCGACGCGCTCGGATCTGCACGAGAAGAACTCAGGAAGCGACGACAAGAAGAACAAATGAATTTTTCGAGCGCCGCTTCCATTTTTGATCTTTGTTCTTGTGCGTCTTTTTTTTTTTTAAATTTTAACTGTAATTTTTATCATCAAACAATATCGAATGTGACACGACGCTCCACGAGATGCTTTGTAGCGCAAGGGCAGACGCGAAGGAAACGTTGATTCACGGTCCAATAATCCGGACGTCATAAATACGAGGCCCTTTCAGCCGTTACAGTGATTTATATATAAGAAACGAATCAAAAGTTCTTGACTTTCGGTTCGTCGACGTTTTCATTAATTTACATTAGGAATCTCTGAACGTAAGCGCAGTTAGAATTTCCCACGTTATCCGGAAGTGACGTATCGGATGCGAACCTGCTTGAATTCTTATTCGCTAGTATCTAGGATATCCGCGATTCGAGTAGCCGATAACCCGAGATACATGTATTCTATTCGCATCGCCACATATTACTCGAGCGTGCACATAGAATCTAAATTAAATTTTCCACGTGCTACCGGTGCACTTAAACCAACGAATGGCCACATCAAAGCTCAGCCCCCTCTTGACAGACCCGCAGGAAGTCATCGGCGACGCTTAAGCCTACAAATTGCTTCCGCACGATTTTTCCGCGTCGAATGCGTCTAGAAAAAAATGGACCTGCCAATTCGAAAAAAAAGCAGGTTACGAAGAGAGCGAGGGGAACGAGCGCCATATTATATTTCTCTTGTAAAAGAACGGAAAAGCTACTCGATTGTTCTATCGCTTCGGGCTACAGTATTTACGCGATCTCATGCGAAGACGAGGCATCGAGTCCTTCTTTGATTTTCATTTTCTTCCTAGTATCGAAGAGTCATTAATTAATTTATTGCGTACACGTTTGTCACGGGCAAATTCGACGACATGATAATATTAGAAGTGACGAACGCGGTGTCGCCCGTGTTGCTCATTTGAATATACGTATGCCAGGCGTTTACGATTATTACGATTATAAGGATTAGGCTTAGAATTAGAGGTGAGATGAAATCAGGCCGAGAGTATAGAAAAAAAGGTTATTTGGTCGGAAGATTATAAAAGACGATACATTGTAATAATTAGTATATTGATTGATCGATAATCGAGGCCTGCTCCTCTGGCGCAAATATCACGCGCATTTCCAAACTCCGTGCTGAAGTAAAAGTCTGGCTCGGAAAGACGCCATCCTTTTTCAGTGCGTTAAAACGAACAAAGTGATGCCATCGTTTGAGCATAAAAAAGAATAATCTTACTTAGGAAACTGTTAAAGATTAAGTTTAGTCGTTTTCGTTCCTTGTCACGTTTGTACATTTATCCGCTCTGTATATGTTGAAGACGGTTCGTTGATATTAATGATAAAGAAACGGTCCACGGCGTCCCGACGTCATAGAGACGTCCTCTCTGTTGTAGCGGAAAGCTTTAAGGAAATTTCTTACGTAACGCCGTGCCGGAACGTTAAGCCGCTCCTGGTTACTTTCTCGAATCGCGAACGATAGTCGCCCTTGGAATTAGAATTTTCATTAAAAGAAAAAAAGTAAAATAAGTTTTTTTGTTTTTTTCGAAACGCTGGATGTTTCCTTAACAATTTCGTTTCTTGCGTTACGTAATTGTATTATTAAAATTTTTCTCCTTTCCGTAATCACTGTTCGTCGCGGCTCTACCGTATTGCAGTCAAGTTGCTCGTTTGACTTTACGGTAAAGCGAATGATTGTTGTTAATTCATTTTCGAATTACTTAAGGTTGTTTCTATGCACTATTGCTACGTTTATAGCGGTAGAATCTAAATATATATATATATATATATATATACTGATACATAAAAGGAAATTCGAACAAGCGGAGGATCATAAAATCGCTCTGGCGTTTCTCTCATACGTATATGTATATATTATTGCGTTTATATGTGTATATATATATACATACGCAGAGTAGGATTTATTCTGTGTATATATATATATATATATTTATATGTGTGTGTGCGCGTGCGCGTGCGTGTGTGGTTTTCTCATTTTTAATGATTCTCGATAATCGTATTAGATACGACGATACGCCACGAGCTCGTTAACGCCATATAAAAATTCATTCTGTCGAAGATAAAGCGAAAGACGAATGGCGGAAAGCAGAAGGAGAGAAAGAGAGAGAGAAAGACAAGAGGAATTGCGAAGTCCGCGAGAGAAAGAGAATCGGGGCTGAAATGATCTTCTGGTGGTCGCTGTTATGGCTAAGGGGAAAAGGAAGGAGAAAGAAGGGAAATTTTTATGTAGCCCAGGAAGAAGCTATAAAAAATTTTCGAAATTACGTTATCGCAGAAAGATGTTATAACGAATCGTTATCGCGATCCTATTGTCAGCATCGTGTCTTGCACCGTATTGTCGATCGCCAGGCGCAATAACGTTCGTTCCGTGTTATCATAGCGCTTAAATTATTATTAGACGAATAGATGGAAATTTTATTAACGATTCTTCGTCGTTAGATCTCAAATTGGATTCGTAATCTTTCACGATTCTCTGTCGCTTTCCCTCTCATTCTCGAAACGCAGTCGATCGGTTGTCTCGATGTAATCACGAAAATCAAATATTCGCACAAGAATCTATTTCCATTGTTAATTGAGGGCGTCTCATTGTTTTTTTTTTTTTTCGAATTTAGTTTTGTAAATTTGTACAATTTTAATTCTACGTCAGTGACGTTCTTTATCGGTAGCCAAGTTCGCGAGATAAAATTTTGATTGTCATTGCCGAATCCATGTACTCAGTTTTATCGATTTCTTCTTTTATACTTTGGAATTTTTGATTTTGATTTTCGAGGCTGCGAGGCCGGATTCTTTTCAAGTTTTTTTTTTTTTTTTTTTTTCTTCACCATACTCGATTGTGTTTTCGATCCTTTAGGCGCATCCTTAATTATTGTTAAGGGTCGATACACTCGCAGGCAACACGTATAGCGTAGTAATTGTAAGATTAATAATTCCAGGATCGCGAGGAAATGGAATTAGCGACGATCAAGCTGAAATTTTTGTATGTAGATTAGAATTTAACGATACGATCGTTGTCTTGATGTTTAGAGGCAGATGCCGGTTTACTTAATCACGAGTGAACTGACTATTGGTATTTATTGATAGAAAACGACACGTATTTACTGATTACACGTCTTAATGTTATTATTAAGAAGATATTCATTGATAAAACGGATAACAGAACTGAAATAAAAAGATATCGACGGAGCCCGCCATGTATATCGTTTATTCTTTTCTTTTGAATTCCTAAAACTTGTATATACCTTTTTATC
>JARQSV010000481.1:255213-289925 GCA_030142285.1 Calameuta idolon | reverse complement strand
CTTTTTTTTTCTAGCAAAATTAATTAACGCTTTCGCTCTCGTTGCCAACGTGCGACGGACGAAAATTCAAGAAAAATGTTACATCAATGTTAATAACCGACAAGGACTTCGAGGACCGGAAGCTCGTGATACTCTTTTCGAACTCGTGGCTCGATCGAGACTCGCGAGGCTTAGCAGCCTCCATCGAAATGTCCCTAGACTCAGTTTGCGATTAGATTCGAGAAATAGGAAAAGTTAGGGACTCGTGTATCCTAAACGATCGGATAAAATACAATGATGCCAGTGGGACGTGTTCATGAGAGATACCAGCCCACCCGGTATGTTCATATACATATGTGTGCGTGACTGCCAGACGATTGTTAGAAAAACAATTTACAATGAGAAAACCCATCCGAAAGATACGGAGAGTCTCGTGGTCGTTCTTTTTTTTTTCCCCTAGAAAAAATTTTGCCAACATTATAGACATGCAAAATATTTCCTCGGCATCTTAACCCAGAAAGAAAATTTACGTGGCAACGCTGGACGAGATGCGAATGACATAACGAGGAATCGAATGAAATATTTTCTACGTCTTCCAGTTGTTCTACACTGTAAGACAAAGAGAAAGAAAAAGCTAATCCCAAATGCGTGGACAGAGACGCAAAGATAGAAAGAGGAAGATGAATATACATATCATATATATAAATATATATATATACAGGGTGGGGAGTTTACAGCAAGCGGGTCGATTTTTTTTTTTTCGAAAAACTCGGCCCACCCTGTATATACGTATAGCTGCCTTCGCAACAAACTATTACCACCACCACTACATAAGCGTTTCTGTGTGTAAGGAATAGGCAGTTTTCCTTAAGGTGAATTACTAAATTAGTGCACAGGGCATCGACGCTTCTACTACAAATGTGCACGGTAAAGGAATTACAGCGCAAAGTGTCACAACTATCAGCCAATAGAGAAGTCGCTTTTTTTTACGCAATCGAAACGCGTTTCACGCGATCATAGAGAGAAGTCAAAGGTCATAGCCGCCCACCAGAGACAGCGTGACCGGTCGAGCAGAGACGCGGGTCGCCGTTAGAGGTGCTTTACTTAATGTGGTCCAGTCGGATAGACAGAGAGAGAGAGAGAGATAGAAACAGAGCGCGGAAAAGAAAGAGAGAGAGAGAGAGAGGGAGAGATAAAGGAAATTGACACTCTCGTTAACGCAATTCGAACTAGATGAAAATAAAATTTATACACTACAGTGTCGCTTACTGTAAGACGGACGTACCAAACGTTACTACTGTACATGACTCATAGGGAGATAAGAAGATTCCTGAGATAAGAGCATTCGCCCATTAACGCAAAGTAAGATCCATGTGCTTGACTTTCCGCCATTAATCGTCCTTGATTTTCTGCATCGCAAAAAGGTTCAGGACGATGCGAAAAATGTGAAAAGCAGAGGACCGTTAATAGAGTCAAGCGACAGAACGACTGTAACCGATTACCGGAAGCAACGCGTTCCGTCTTCAATCCTGCACGATCGATCGACAAGTTGATACGAAAAATTGTGAAAAACTGCTAGAAGTAAGGTGAAAAGAGAGCAAGTAAATGTTTCGAATGAAAGTCACAGATCGGACGAGCGTCAGGGTAATCCGATACAGGCATCCTCGATCGCGACTAAGATAAGGCTAATCACGATGTAAGGAGTTACATTTAGATCCTCTGAGAGGGTTCCTGGAGATGCTGGGAGGTGGACCAGCAGGAGGCAGGTCGTTCCCCTGGGGAGTGGCAGGTGCCGAACCAGAGCCTGCTTGCCTCTGCCTCTCTGAAACAACACTCGTCGCTCTCACTTATTCGAACTCTCCTCTCCCGTCTCGAGCCCTCGAACGTCCTTTCTCCTTTCTTTCACTTTCTTCTCTTCGATCGATTCCTCTGCCGATCGCGCGCCTACCGCCCCCTTCACTTCGCACACACCGAATGTCGCTGGAAGAACCATAAGAGACCAGAGCAATAGGAACGGGACGATCCTATGAACCGGTCGATCGCCTCCTTGCTACCGCAAGGGACGCGAGGACCCAAGGCAGCACCCAAGGCAGCACCCAAGGCAGCACCCAAGGCAGCACCCGGCGCATCGGCGCATCCGATCCTCCACCGTGTCACCGTATAATTGTTAAGGCACCAGGCTCAAGCGAGACAACGCACCAGTCACACAAGCGCGACGAGTCGGACATTTTCTCGTGGATGATCTTGAACGATGACTAACGATGCATTGGCTATCGGGTGCGAGAATTGAATGCTGCGCGCGTAATGCACGTGAAGTGGTCAAGTCACGAAATTACTATAAACTGTGCAATCGATCGATCTACAGGATGGGCCTGCCTCGGGTAATTAGTCCTCGTAAATTTCTCACGCGCAATGCACGACGTTATACTTCCGAGGGAGACTCCGCGCAAGACCTTCTTCCCACACGAACCTTCCAGTGGCTACCAATCTCCTAGCGAAAGGTACGGAGCAAGATTTAGGGACTCTGGATCATTTATAGTTCGAAAATAAGAACAGCAGCGATACTTCTCTCTACGGGAGCTTTCGTGCAACTTTCGTGCAACTTTCGTGTCTACGGATCAATCGATCCTTCCGATGCAAGAGCAATGAGAGCGAGCGCGCGTAATCAAGGCAGGCACGATCCAGGACGATTCTAGAGTATATGTGTGTGTACGCTTTTTGATATCCGTTCTCTTTCGAATGGAACCTACCCTGGGAGTTGGACATGAACAGGTTGAGTAGCGAGGTGGTGCGGCGAGAAGCCTTGCTGGTTGGCGCCGTCTCTTCCTTTTCCTTATCCTTCTGTTTCTCTTTCTCCTTCCCGTGACCCTTGAGCCCATCCCCGCTGAACGAGATACCCGCCCCCTTGAAACCCTGATCTTTCTTTGAATTTTTTATGTTACCAGCAACACCTGTCTCCCCGTTGGCTCCCTTGGACGTCTCCTTCGCAGCTTCGGCGCTCCCCTCCGACTGACTCTGACCAGTTATTTCCGCCAAGTTGGCCATCACTTCCTCGTATTCGATTACACCTGTCGATTGCGCAGCAGCAAGATCAGATTAAGAAATTACATCTTCCTAATAATTAATGGGCAACGTGAATAAATGATCATCGGTACCTGGCTTCTCGAAACCCGTGTATTTACTCTGGACAAATTGCTCCAACAATTTGTCGACGGTCATGTCCAAGCACTGTCGCTTGAAGTCGATGTGAACCTGACCAACCTGCTCGTGATTCGCTTGAAGAACGTCCGCGTAGGTGTTCAGGAATTCCTTCATGTGCTTCAAGTGCGCCTCCTCGACGTCTTGGAACCGCTTGATAAAGACGTCAACACGTGTTAATAACGTCACGTCATTTCAAATCATCTACGGATTATCCTATCGCGTTATCGCGCGTTATACCTTGCAGGCCTGCGTCATCTTTGATACGAAATCGTTGCGAACGGCTGTGTACTTGTCCACCAGAGCCTTGTAGTCATCCTGAGCCTTCTTGAACTTGACTTCAGCCTTTTCCAGTTCCCTCTGACTGGCGTTGTCTTTCTTCAGCTTCTCGAACTCAAGGCCTCTCTGCAGACACGTGTCCTTCGCCTTTTGCAGAGTGACGGTGATGCCCTGTATGCTCTGCACGACCTCGAGAGTCGAGGATTCCTCCTCCTTGACCTGTTTCAAAGTACATTTGTCTCTTTGAAAATGAAGCTTAACGTATCGTCTAAGAATCGCTACTGAACTTAATTACCCTACGCAACCCACGGGAGGCACCAGATTCCCAGTCAATTCGCAGGTGACACAGTGACGACAAGGTAGAGTAAATAGTAAGCAACAATTTGAACAGATCGAATGGACCAAAATAATAATTCTATCTCATCCATATCCTACGCTATGCTTCAGTGGTTTTCGATAAAACAAACGCGAGGTTGGCAGATTCGATGTTTGCGTGCTATCAAAACCTCGACAAAAAAAAAAAGCGCACATCCTTCATGTCCAACGAGCCTTACGGTCTGGCGAAACCCAGTGACTTTACTATGGGCGTTGACTGATAAGAAAACGTGCGCACGATACGCGTCGTACGAGCTCGTAGTCGCAGTGCAAACGATACCTGGACCAGCCAGTTCCGTATGCGAGCCCTTATGAATAATAACAAAGGATGGAATCTACGAGGAACAAGGCGAGTCCCCAACGGCCATACGTACAGCCTTGTGTTTCTTATGCAGCTCGTCCGCATACTTGGAGACGTCCTTTATGAGGTCGGAGACTCTTTGGGCCATCTGGAGATGCAAGCCGGCTAACTTTTCAGCGGCTCCTCTCAGTGCAGCCCAGACAGGTGCGAAGGTCCCTTGCGAGCTGCTGCTGTTGCTCGCTTGCTTCGCTACTTTGCTCAGCAACTTGTAGTTATTCTCCTCGATGGTCGATCGCTCGCGTAGAAACTCGGCCAACTCTTTGCTGGCGACGACGCCATGCTTCATGTTATGGTACAACACGTCGAACCCATTATTCTTTTCACCCTGGAATCAAAGAGAAAAAAGAAAAAAATTCAATTGGATGCCAAAAGGACTTCCTGGGCAATCTCGTTGGTCAAATTCTTTGAATATCACTTTGAACTCGGACATTTCTGTGCATTGTTCTTCAATCCTGAACGTCTTTGGGCGCGCTTTCGGACTGTCGCGAATTATAAATAATTCGAATATCGCGTCGAGACGAAGAATGCTGCAACTACACTTAAGACCACTTAGCCATTTGACACTTTGACCCTGATCAGACTGCCGCTAGCCCACACGCTCAGTTATTCTCTGTGACGTCACGACAATAGGACGTCGTTACATGTTACTCCATCCATCAATCCCTCGCGATGTTTTACTTCGTATTTTCTGGAAATTCGCGAAATCGTACACAGAGGTACCTTGGGATCCTGTTCAAGTGAAATATTCGTTATTTTGACTCTCATATTTAGCCAAGTCCATTGGGCAGGCTGAAGCATCATTTTCTGTAATTCTCTGCTCGGTAGAGATTAGAGGAAGGGAAAGAAGGAAGTAGTGTATCTTATCTGAGTCATCCCAGAGTCTCTAGGGAAATACAAATGACATTGTGTAGCTCCAGGGTGAAGTTATCTGCTTTGGAGTTTCCGAGGGTTTAACTTCGATAAAGAAAAATAAACGAAATGAATTTTGTTCGACACACGGTGTACATTGAACGCTTGTCTCCTGGTAAGGTGTCAAGGAGCTTCTCTTATACCGGGTAATTTCCGCTAATTGAACGATTGAAATTGCTTGATACGGACATGCGTCACGTCTCGTCAAAATGCAAAGAGAATTGAATAAAGAAGACAAATGATCCCTTGCGGTGTCACTCGAAGCTGCGTCTGGCTCGGTTGTCACGGACATTTTCTCAAGTAAATCATGGTAACATCCTTAAGCGACGGAGTAAAATTCTTCTCTCTGCAAATAGGCTGTCGCATAGCTTCACGTAATTCCTGCTCACGGAACGTACGTTGCACGATGTACACAGCCAGCGGAACATACGTGTGGTATAGAAGATAGAAGATGAGAGAGAACGAGAGACAATGGGAAGGCGCGAAAGGATACAACTGACAGAAGCTGTTTGACGTCTTTTTTTTTTTCTTGTTAGACGGAACAGAGGAATCCTTATGAAACGTAGCCGTAATCGCAAGGCGAGAACGGTTGGCGAATATCGGTACGAAGGTATAGGGAGCCTGGTGCAAAGTGCGTAGAAGGGCGGGGAGCCGCGTCAAGGAAAGGAATTTCCAAGGAAGAAACGCAGAGACGGGAGAAAGGTGGAGAAAGAGAAGTAAGGATAAGAAGATCCATTAGAGTGACAGGAGAGAAAGACGCAGGATGCGGAAGACAGAGGCAGCAGCCACACCAAGCGGCAGAAGGAGAAGGAAGAGATCGAACACACCTTATTCCTAACCTAACAGCTGAAGCGAATGGAAGTGACATCCGCAGGACAAGGCGCGCTCAAGACTCACCCAAAAATAATCGGCAAAGTCCACGGTCATGATGAACCACGATCAGACCATTGTAATGGGGCACTAAACGTATATCGGCTGACCGCACTGAATCGCACTGCACTGCGGGTCACTGAGCGCGACTCCGCGGGAATTTTCACGAGAAAGCCAATCGTCGAGGGAGTTTCGTTCGCGATTGAGAGACTGGAGTGGATTTTGACGAAGCGGACGATGCTCAGCTTGCTCTGCCGTGTCTATGTTCGTTCTCGAGCGTCCCGAGGAGTCCCGAGCGAGCAGAACGGGCGCACTCGAGCGCGGAGACACGGCTCAACGTATTTCGACTGGACGTCCTTCTCTTTCCTTCTCCGATTCATGCTTCTCCTATCATCTTCTCTTTCTTCAGCTTTCCGTCCTCCCTTCGGAAACACGAACCGCTGCTGCCATCTCGCGTCTCGCCCGATACGAGTCTTACTCGTGATCGGTACGGAATCTCACTAGATAACTCGAAATTCTGACCAATCGATATCGACTCGAGTTTTTGCTCTCGAAATAGAATGTGGATCATGATGCAGGCGCCATGGACTTGCTTGATCCAAAATTGTCTTACTTTAATACCTGGATTATCCGTAACAGTTTTATTCGCTTGATTTATTCATTTTTAAAGCACCCGAGCATCGTCGTTGTGACAGCTTGAAAAATTTCGATATTTCGTTCGCTTCGTTCTTCAAAAAATTCTAACGAATATTCCGTAAATCAGTTGACAATCAACAATGATCGTCCTTAATAGTGTTCTAATGATTGTTACTGGATTGGCCGAAGGCAGCAGAAGGTTTTTTATTTTCTATGTGTGTGCGTAGCATTCGTTCTGTTGCTACAAATTACGTGTATCCTGGGTCTAAGCCGCGTAGAACCAAGGCAGATGCAACATCGTGGGTTCGGGTCGACAGTGTACAGTGGACAGCCCTGGTTCCGGCGCAGTAGACCCCGGAAAATGATTGGCCGTCGACGGAGGCGCGAGTGAAAGGGACGCCCTGTCGACTAAAGCGCCGCGACGCATCGGGCCGGGCAACAGTGCGGCTTAACGTTACCTCACAGCATCCAGCAGCAGCAGCATCCCTCTCGTCGTCAGGGCGCAAGGTGCATCACCTTGAACAGGACCGTCATCCTCAAGAGGACGCAGACAAGGATGCCCGCGAACAAGATCAACCTGGTGACGTCGCACAAGGAGAAACCTGGAAACGTCTTCCCGGCCGCTTCGTCCAAGAGGAAGAAACGTTGCTGCGTTAAACATAAAAAACATTGCAGGCAATATCTGGTAAGTGAACGACTGTCAAAAAGTTCTCTCAGTCTAGGCTTCTCTCTGAATATGAATTTACCAAGTCGCACGGATGAAAACAAATCTCTGAGGATGATTGATCGGATCATAAGCACTCCTGAACTGTCTGTTCTTAACTCGATCTTTTAGCACGACTCTTACATTAAGTTATCGCGTTAGTAGGTCCGTTAACCTCTTTCGGGGTCAATCGATTCGTCTTGCGAGTGTCTATGGACCCGACGAATAATCCGATTGTTCCGTCATTGCTGAGTTTTCGTCTGTTCGATTAAAAATAGCAGATGTACATATAAAGGTAGCTTACACACGTCGACGTACTATCTCAAAGCTGTACTTATAAGATACAAACTGTGTTGTGTTATTATGCACCTTCTATATAAAGAGAATATTTGAGAAAGACACGGTTTGGATGTTTATTTTTGCAACATTTCCTGCACTTTTTAAAACCCGTTATCCTTTTACACACACACACACACACACACACACAGTAGATATATACTATACTTACGGCACGTAAAAATTCATTTATACATATAAATATGCTCCGATCATTCGATATTCTTCCTGATCAACCGGTTTGAAATGTACCCGAGTGCACGAAGTGCATTTTCAATCGGTATTAATGTTTTCGCATAACGTGCCTACTCTTGCTACTGACTAATCTCCTGAACGATGGTAGGTATATTGGGATCGGTTTAATCGGTGGTATATATATATATATAC
The DNA here is from genome assembly GCA_030142285.1 of Calameuta idolon. NCBI lineage: Eukaryota > Metazoa > Arthropoda > Insecta > Hymenoptera > Cephidae > Calameuta > Calameuta idolon. The sequence continues at coordinate 281,892 of JARQSV010000481.1, read as the reverse complement.
TATGTATCATTTCCTTCCTATAGATACCAGGGAATGATTAGAACGTCCGATATTGCACACAGCACGATAATTGGAATGGCATAGTCCATAGAGTAACCAAGTGAGTAGCAATCCTCTTGGTAAGGTACTCTTTACAATTATTACAGCGATACCCTATAGCATATAAGATTCCATACGCTACATAATATCCTAGAAGCATCTTAATATACATAATGTACAGTATAATATTTCTGTATCTGAAAGATTCTAAGGCTCCCGAGTATACAGAAAGTTTCAATTCGAATGTACATACGTAGTATCGATAATTCACGAATGAGACTCGAACCTTCGAGGTGAAAAGCCCTGTACAACGAGTCACCGTAATAAGATCTTTGCTCGACCTCGGTCCATATACTTCAAAATGATTTTGCTTTCTTCCTTTTTGTTCTCCTTAACGTGCATTCTCGTCCGTCGCAAGTCCTCTTACTCTTATCTTTATTATTTCTCGCTCATCCGTGCTATTGATTTCTAAGAATGCCAAGAAAAAAAAAAGAGGTTGCTGCTGATCCGGCGGAAACAAAGGACGACGCCAATTCCACTTCTCGCGCCCTCTCAAAACTCTTTCCATTATGGTTTGTAGAAGCTGCAGAAATTTCAGGGACGAATTGGCACGGTTTGCGCGAACAAGAAATTCTTATAGTTGGTTCATGCTCGAAACCCTCGAAACTCTTGCATAGCGAGCGCCCTCTATTCTTTTACTTTAGGAATCAAGATACGTGTCTACCGTAGTCGAGCACGCTTACCACATGCGGCATGAGTGGCGCACGGTAGCTCCTAGCTGATGGCTGATGGCTGCTGGCTGATGGCTGATAGTCGCTAGCTACTGTATTACCATACGAATTAAAGTACCTGCTATTCAGTCTGCCGTTCCGTCCAGTAATTCCCTACTCGAGCAGCATCCTCGAGCATCTCATCAGTAAATGAAAAAGGATCTCCAGTGAGGAACTTTTATCAAAGGATACTCTTCTCCAATTTCATGCCAGTCGATATCGCAGAGTTGCGTGTCGGAAGGTTGTTCGCGTCAGGACCGTTGGGAAGTTAGCGCGGGAAATTTAAAATTTTTATACGTTCGCAATGCCTAAAACGGAAACGTATGGGGAATTTAAGGAGCGATTCTTTTAGGCATACAAACACATAAGTCTTTATTTTCCAGCGCTAACTTCCCGACGGTCGCATCGAGTCCTTCCCGAGGATAATTGCCCGACGACTGTTTCTGGTACCGACGATCGGTATCTGGAAAGTTCCCTCTAGGGCATTAATGGGCATTACGCTGCGTCGCTTTTACCCATCGGCAGCTTCTCGAACGAAGAAAGATAAACAGGATTAGCCGACCGAGCCTCGTCAAGTATCAGACTCTATTCTTTCTATGTTCTCTCCCTTTTTTTTCTCCTGCTGGCTCTCTTCCAATTTTATTTTCTCGGGCCGACGCTTCGATCCGCGAAATTCCGCACACGTCCTCTCTCGCTGGAAAACGTCGCAATTCCTGGCAAGCTGCGCCTCTGACAATGCGAATCCTTCGACCGGGACACGAGCGAGATACCTCAGTGACTCTCGGAGGATCCAGCGCGCCTTTTATTAACGATAAGTTGATTCCACTAGGTACATCGTCGTCCTGGAGGACGACGGGAGTGGTTCGCGTTAAGCTGTCAACCCATCACGAGTCCCAGGGTGCCCGTAAATTTATACGGACGGCTTGATCCAGAACTTTCCCGTAAATCTTTTCATGGTGTTTCAAGCTGAAGGCTATTTCTATGGTAGATCGCGGAGAAGGCGTCGCGCACGATTCGAGCAGCTGTTGTGCATCGGAAGGAGAATCGCCGGCGGTTCGATCCCGGAAACGGAAGTTCGGCCTATCCAGTCGTCACGGTGCCTGCTAGAGAAACGTGCCTCGATGGGTTTTACGTACATTGTTCGAGAACTGTGAACAACTGTCGCCTTATATCTTATTTGCGTGACAGTTACGAGGCAGAGAGTCGTGTCCTCGTAACCGCGATATTATGTGCGAAATATATACGCGGAATTATATGCGACTTTACAAGCTCGGGAAAAAATGTAGGAAACGATGGAAGCGCCTCGAGCAGGAAGTCGCCCCTAATGTCCTGGTTCCATTTAAATGTGCGAATATCGTATCCGCTGATGAAGAATCACGTAGGCGGCTTGCTGCTTGTAATTAAAATAATTTCTAGCAATTAGCGTCAGATCAGCTGTGCGTCGTACCTAAACGCTCGCTCGAACAGTCGACTGGACATTTTAATTGACCCAGTTGCGCGGAGTCGACCAGCCGCGCGGAATGCCTTTTTCTTCGCTGTTCCTTTTTTTCTTTTTTTTTTTTTAAAGAACCGTATAACCAATATTCTAATAAATGCAAATGAAAAAAAAAAAAAAACGAACTGTGATTAGAGCCGACGGTTCGTTAGGTTTTGGGATTACACGATAACGCGCAATCCATCGCTTCCTGAATTTCATCAGGGCTGGAGGCCTAATTCGATTTGGCTTTTCGATTTTCCCGCAACGTGTATTTCCCGTCGGACGGTGAAGCCGCATTGAATAACCTGTGCCGCTCCTGTTGTGCCTCCGAGGGTTCAACTACCCTCTTATTCCTTCTGTTATATATCTCCTACCGCCTCTGACCACCCCGTCCAACCCCTCGACTCCCCCCCTCCGCCCCTCTCCACACTCCAAGCCTTAACTCTGCTCTCTCAACCCGCATACTGTGTCTCTACTTTCGCGCTATATCATAAATATGGGGGATTTTGTAGCCGGTTCAGGTTCTACTACATGTATATGGTAGATGCCTATAAGCGCCAGTCGCCAGCGCGGACCCTCATGCGGCTCGAATGTCTTGGTCTCTCTGACACGTCACGGAAGAACGTTCCCCTGGATTTAGGCGAAGATCATTTGACTGGCTGGGAAGTGATTAAATGAACTACCCGATAAAGGACTTCCTGGTTCCCCATATTGGAGCCTTTCAACAAAAAGAGGGAAAAAGGCTTGCGTCGAAATTAAAGCTCAGATCATAGAAGAAGATTAATTGTTCAGGGTAGGTAAGATGGATTCTGAGTAGAGACAATTAGCCCGAAGGTATAAAACGTAAGTAAGAGACGGGTATGGGGATGATTCCGGTCTTGCGGCGGAAGGTCATCCGCGTCGCGACGCCTGCTCTAAAGACTCGACTTCTCGGCGCCAGGCATGTGCGAAGGAGAAACGTTGTTGGTGGTACCGGGGTTGATTCTGATGGTGGTGGCAGCGACGACGACGACGACGACGACGCCGACAACGACGCCGACAACGACTAGGACGATGACGACCACGACGCTAGTGAGGAGCTACGTTGCGGAGTATCGACCGGCGTCGCAGCGCCTGCGCCCTTCGAGGGACGCCCCTCTACCGTTCTCTGCCGTCGCGACGTCCGATCGGCACAAGACAGTGCCTCCCACGATACGTTCTCGTTGCGGTCGCATCTTTAGCACGTCCACGTTCACGTCCAGGTCTTGGTCTGCGTCCCCGCGTTAACGTCAACGTTCACGCACCGGATTCGCCCGAATGAGGATATAAAATAGGAAATACCAATTCCGAGTTCTCGGCCAATTAAACGGTGTGAAACGTGCTTCCGGTGGTTCCGGTGGTTCCGGTGCTCTCAGTCTAGAGTGGTGCTTTTACTCTCTCTCTCTCTCTCTTACTTTCTTTCTTTCTCTCTCGTCCTCCTTCGCTCCTTCTTTCTCTTATTCACTGCCAAATTTTCAAGACACGTCCCTGACGGACCAACCGAACCAGATCAGAAGCCGCAAGCTCTGGCCGCGTTGCGCCTTGCGGAATTCGCAATTTCCTTCGCGAGGAGATGGAGTGGTAGCCCCTGAGTGGGCCTCCTCGTCGTTGCCGCACCGTCTTCTTCCAGACTCTTTCAGCCACGCTCCGTTCCTTCGCCAGCATCTCCATTTTCCCTTCTTCTCACTGACTCTCCTGGTATCCGGGAATTTCCTTCTCCGGTTTTCCGTCCTGCCGTACGTCGATCGACTTCACGCTCATCGGCACAGTGCAGAATAGCAAAGGAAGGCGTTCAGGAGTCGAACGCCAATCGCTCGAGCAGCTAGAAGAAAGGAGAAGGAAGGAGGAAGAGAGACAGAGAAAGTGCGAGAGCTCGAATAAAGAAGAAAAAGAGACAGAAGTAGGGGAAGGTCTAGAGGGAAGGAAAAAGCGCGCCCGCGCGCGCTCTAGCGCATTTATCGAGAACCCGAGAGAGGAAAGGAGCAAGAGGGTCAAAGAGACACGTTCAGATTGTCACCGCCTTGACGACGACGACGACGACGACGGCGACGACGACGTCGACGAAGAATCCTTCGAGACGGCCTGGCCTGACTTTGCGTCAGCGTCCGTCCGTCATTAACGTCGCTCCCTCAGCTGTCTCACTGTTCCACTGCCCCACAACCGCGGCCTCATGATTGGTTCATTCTGGAACCTGTGTCGTGCGTGCCCTTCAATGCCGATAGACAAGGTGAGATGATCCTGTGCTCCTGTGACCAGTCAGTGTTCCACCTTCGCATCCTGCTCCTGCCTCGAGGCTATCCTCTTTTACCTGCGCCTCGTAATCGCCCGATCTTACGTGACTGATTGTAAGATTCGACGGAGCTGCGGCTGTGCCAGGTAGGAAAGGATCCATTTTCTCTACTAGACTTACAAAGGGCGCGTCGGTGCGTGTGCGGGATTGTCTGCGTTCCCTGCACGTATCCAGCACCCCCGTCGCCCTTCCCTCGTGCCTCGCATGGGTGCGGTGTGTATCGGGACTTTACGGGGATCTTACGGGGGCGCCGAGTCGCCCACGGGGAACCCATGGAAACGTCTCTTCCTTGTAGAAAAGTGATCGTAGCTTCGCAGTCTCCTCCTACGTTTTTTCTTTATTGCCAAACTTTGAACGTTCGTCGCACTTTAATCCGTGCTTTTTCTTTCAACGTACTTCAAGGCGCCCGACGCCACGTACGTGTCGTTGCGTCACTGACTGCGACAAATGAAACTGCTTTTCCTTCGACCCGCCTTCCTCGCTGCAGAAGCGCCGTCGATCTCGTCCACCTTGTAAAGGTCTCTGGAGTTAGCAGGAACCGAGCATGGATTACGTTATTGAGATCCTTCGCAATGTTCCATGCCGGATTACGTCATCAGTCCAAAATACCCACATTTCGGTCTTCGTGCTAGACGCACGGACGCACGGACGCACGGACGCCCAGCGTCGACGCGGATGCGATGAGTCATGAGAGCGATAAATACCTTTCCTTTTGCCAGCAGTTTCTTTTCAATTGGACAATATACGTCGTTGCTCGTGCCGCACTGGATGCGGCCGACGCCGGCCGGCCGGGAAATGCGAACTCCCGAAGACGCCGCCGACGCGCCGGCCGGCCGGCCGGCACTTCGTCGCCACGTTTCCTCGTCCTCAAGGATACCTCGAGTTCCACCTGACCTCTGTGATTTCGTCGCCGTTAGGATTCGGTGTGGACGCACCGAGTAGAAATGCAGAACTTTCAGGCGACTTTAAAAAAGGAAGCAAGAGCATGACTTCTGGTTTCGCAGTGGCGCCGCCAATCAATGGAAAATTATGCCAACGAAATTGGCGTGTTCGCGTTGCCAGGTTGGTGCCGCATAGTGCGCGTTCCCCTTAATGTATTTCTTCCTTTCCCCCCCGCGCCCTGCCGTAATGGGAGGCAAACTGCGCGGGTGGGAAGGGTGGGAGGGGACGGGAAGGATGCCCGTACTCGGTAATTTCGGCGTCCTTGTCGCACTTGCTGGCGGCAGGCAAACCTATAGGAGAATCGTGGGAGGATGGGAGGATGGGAGGGGTAACGAAGAGAGGCAATGCGGCACTCTATAGCAATCTATTTCCCCGGTACGTTGACTCCGACTACCCGCAAGTCCCGTTTACAATTCGCCATCGCATTCACCTACACGCAAATCTACGTGGCTCAGCGTGGCGACGACGGCGCAGACAAGAGGGCGCAGACCGCGCGCGAGTCCAGGGCAAAAGTCAACGAGTGCCGGTTGTAGCGTCATCGTGCCAAATAGAAGGAGACTCATTATGTAATGCTACATCGGAGTGTCGACTCAACTCGACTCTTTAAACTTTAGCACATTCGTGTGCTGCGTGCGACGTCCCGCTGCGTTTGACAAGAAAAGAGAAAAAGAGACGCACAAAACGAGGAGGAAGAGAATGGCCGCGAATTTCGTCGCGTTTCGGTTGGCTGACTGGTTCATTGGCTCTCTTGGCTTTGACTCCCGTCACTCGTCACACCCGTCACACCCGTCGCGCCCGTCCCCTCCGTCCGACTGTCCGTCCGCGCCGTTTCAGTCGTTAGCGCGACGCAGCTCAGCTCGGTCCCTCGTGTCCTTTATCCTCCATCCAGGAACCCCTCGCGATTCCCTGATCGGTCCCTGTCCTAGGATCCACCGGAATCGGCCTGGATACGTAAATACGGAGAATTCGGTGAAGTGTCGTAGACCAAGGCAGGTTTCGATCGGGTCGACGTACGAGCAGGAGGAGCGCTGCGGTTCGCTGCAGTGGCTATGCGACGCGAGCGCTGCCAACAGGTTTAACAGTTTGCTTTATCCTCTTTTTGGTCTCACCTAGCCTCACCCAGCCACATCACCTTACTTCACCTTGGCTGACCTCACTCGCTTGACCTCGCTCTACCTCGCCCCGACCTTAATCAATCGCCGGAGTAACAATTGCCCAATGCCCTGAACACAGTGATTATCAGAAATCCTGACCGGAGTCTTCCTCTGCACTTTGCCTTCGGTCCCCGAGGACTTGCTGCCCTAAGGACCAAGATCCCCGTGAGTCCCTGTAAGCGATGTCAGTGCAACAGGAGGAAGAGCAGCTGCCTGTCGCAAGACCAGTTTCCTTGAGTAGGTCGCGCGCCAATGGGTAACGGAGTTCTGGATCATTAAATTCATTCGTCCGCGTGTCCCGCCGGTCCATCAATTTGCCTCCTTGTCTCCAGCATTTCGCCTCCCGCGAGTTTAATGAAATTAGAGCTGCCACTTCGAACGATCGACTCTCTTCTTCTTCTTCTTCTTCCTCCTGCACTCCTTCCTCTAGATTCTCTTTGAGGCGCAGATCGCTTTAAGAAATATTGCCAGGAATCGCTTGACGCTCCACGCCACTGGCTGCGCCTTAGGCCTCCTGAAGTCAGCCGCCCAGGCAACTTCGTGCACGTATCATATCCCGGAATACAGCTTCACTCCGAACTACCTCTCTCTCGCACATCTCTCTCTCTCTCTCGCTCTCACTCGTTTCGTCAGACGCATCGAGACTTTCGGAAAAATAGTACCAGCCGGTACGCGATCGAATCCGATCACGTGCACAACCAGTACCGATCGCGATAGCGCAAGAGCAACGGCAACCTTCATTCGGCCCACTAACAATAAGAAACGGCTGTGTTCACGGCGCACTCGAGTCTGATCGATCGACAATAATTCGAGAAGGAACAGACGCGGACACACCAGCCGCTTAACTGTCTTGTCACGCGTGTCTAATTGCTGGACGTAACTTCGTTTCACGGTTGATCAACAGCGACGAGAGACCGTATAATTTTCTGCAAGATCAGCCAATGGCGATCGGAAGATCTTCAGGGAAATATCCGAGGCTCAAACGACCTAAGATCCTACAGTAGATTTCCCTCGATCGATACCACTGAGGCAATCATTACGGTTGGCGAAAGTTACACGTAAACCTTCGAAGGTGCGTGCAGCTGCAGCTGCGTAAGATCGAAGGCGAAGCTACGTGGGTGTTGGAAGGCAGAAAGTCTTCGATAATCAGAGCCGCCGTTAGAACAGTTGGGAATCGCTGGGGCATTTGGGTGCGGTGCACCCGGCAAAGGTTACTCGGGAACCACGTGGTCGCCTTTAATATATCGAGGCGATAAATCGATATTCGCCCGAGCGACGCGCGTCTAACGTCCCTGCGAAGAATCGGGCGACCGAGCGATCGACCGGCAACCGGACGAAGAACAGCAGCGCGATTGACCTGGGGGGAGGGTCGGGGGGGGGGCCCTTCCGGATCCTGACACACGCGTGCACAGTTGCACGGGATTATTTGTCTCCCACTGGGCTGAATCTCCATGCATTCAAATCCGCGGAGGATCCTCGGAGGAGGAAGGCTTGCACGAGGCAGATGAAAAAAGGATCGCCGGACCCTTCTCTATATGATTGTTATCGCTAAACTTTACGCTCCCTTCGATGATAATATTACGGCAACGCTCTGGCTGCTCGTTCTCTCGCATGTTCGGCCTGGGAACAAGTCGGTCTCCGGTAGACTTACACTGTCCAGGTGATATTTCTAGGCTTTCACTCTGACCGATATCGAGCCTGCTCGCCGGTCCGTCCTCCTGCCGTCCTCCGCCGCCCCGTCCTCGTCCCGCTCGTGCATTTCGAATCCAGAAGCTCAGAAAAAAAAAGAAAAAAAAGTGAAAAATTCTTTCAAGACGTCACAGGCAGCTCGCGAAATTGCCCGGAAAAGATTTTCATGCGTTTCGAAAGAGAAAGGGTGTCAGACTGGGTTCATTCCGTTTTATCAATCGTAACGTTGGCAAGACTGATTTTCCTATTGAGACTAATTAGCCAGAGTCTAACGATCGCCCCCTCGTCTCGAAGCGAAGCTTCGCTCGATGCTTTCACGCGGAAGATACTTTGAGCTAATCGTCGATGGAGAAATTGGAGAAGAATCTAGGATCGATCGAAAGCAATGACCCTCCGAGAAGAGACGAGAGAGTCATAAGAGCTTGGAGCTTTTGCAAATGGATTATGGAAGCCCCAAGCATCGACCTGGCTGTCTGTCTATCGAAACCTTGTAGCATATTTTAATTGGTACGACGAGCTCTAGGAGCTTGAGTTAAAAAAAAAATTATTTTCAGACACCCCCCCACTCTACCTTTTTCACCACGAAAAATCGAAATCCGCCCATATTCATGCAAAAGTGCTTTCCATTATATTTTCTTTTCGTTTTATCTTCCCACGTACGTATCTCCGTCCCGCTCTCTCGTACCGCTGTTCCAGTCCACGTGGATCATTTTACTAAGAGTCTTTGCGATGGTTCCCTGTCACGAAGGCAAAGAGCTGCCCTGCTGAAGACTCCCAGAGTGCTTTCAGTTGGGCCGACACGAAACAACGCGTGATTCGCCTTTGTAACGCAACGCGATGTCCTTTTATCTCGGTCCAATGAGGAGAATGAAGAAGGGAGAGAGAGAGAGAGAGAGATCGTCGTGGGGAAATTCTCAATCATGTTCTCTCTCTCTCTGTCTCGTGGAAGGAGAACGAGAGACTAAAGTAAAGTGTCTGGCCTGTTTCAGCAGCTCCATTCAGAGTACAGGAGCACCTATACATGGCACGAGTACACAGGGCCGCACCAGGAACACACGGTGGTGCGTCGTGCGCCGCAGCCGCCAACGACGTCCAGTAAGTTTGACATTGATCTTGGTCATTAATTGATCCTCGAATCTTCGTCGTTATATTATAGACTATATCTAGATTAATTAGAAGTTTCATTAATTCCCGTAAGACGAGCGTCAATGACAATTATGAATCGGTAACGCCTGTAACGCTGTACCTATGACGCGTGTACCGGATGCACACTGAACGAACAGCCTCGACACGTGGCGCATAAAGAATGACAATGGAGCGACGATTGACACGTCGATCTTCGTTCTGGTACCGATTTATCGTTGCAACCTGCGATTCCCTATTTTACGTTCTCTGGCTCGTTCACAATACATAAGGTTATAATGAGAATTGCAATTAGTCGTTTTCGTGCTACTTCTACATCATCACCGTTTGTCGCACCTCCACTTTATCACTTTTACTTCGTGATTCGTTAATTTCAGTGTCGGTGTTGTATTCTGTGTAATCGTCTACGCTTACGTAGATGCGTTATAAATGCCTTTACTCGGTGACACACCCTTTATATATATATCTGTTATGCGAACCAGGTACCGTTCGACTCTCGACCGCTGCGAGGACGTAAAGTTCCTCCGTCGGCACGTTGGTCCGATTTTTTTTTTTTCTTTTTTTTCATCCAACCAGAGTGAACGGTCGCGAATGATAAGTGCGGGCGTACCGAACGGGAACGATTTCACAGTAAATCCTTATCTGTAATGTATTAGTAAGTCAACTGACGTGTGTTTTGAAATTCGTACGCTGTGCCGGTCGGCCGACACGTGCTGCTCGTTTGACAGCTGTCAAACGTGTACGTCACGTTTCGGTTGAACAGCCCCTGTATACTTTTCGTCCGGCTGCCCTTGAGAATCCACTCCGTGTACGTATGCGATTGGTGTTTGGTATGGTCAAAGGGGAAAAAGAAAAAAAGTATCCTAAGCTGTGTCGATCATTGATCGTCATTAGGAATTGCGCAATCTGCGAATCGCGTTAGCGATCGACGGGCGCCAACGGAACTTCGAACGTGCGAGTCAAGGTGTCGCCTTGGTCGTTTTCGTAATTACGCGAAGTCGAAAAAGCACAAGAGAAACGAGCAGCGTGTTAAATGTCCGTGGGCGCTCGTCGTCGGGACGTCGCGAGGCTGCGGCTCCTTCCGCGAACGATTTCGACGGACTAGCTTAGAGCAGTAGCCTAGAGAAACGTGCCAGCTGCCAATTTTGATTGCAGCGAAACAAACGAATGCGAAGCTACAATCGGCCAAGTCAACCGAGGATGAGAACAGCGAAGGTAAGGACGTGCGATCGGCCCTCTGAGACGGTTTGTAGTGCGTTTACCTGTCGCAGGAGATTTTGCGATTCCGATTTTACGAATGCCTGCTCTTTGTCTGGTACATATATATATATATATATACATTCCGTTATACGTTTCGGAGTCACCATTCCCAGTAACACGCTCACCCCCACCCACCCTCAGTCCTGATCATCCTGAAGACATCCCCCCCAGCCTCCAACAAGTAAACCCCCCAAGGAGTAGACAGCGCTCGCGTTTCCTTCGCGAGATGCGATCCTCGTTCGACACTCTTGCACGATCTACGCGTACAGAGACACGAAATTAGGCGAGCGGGTTCTTCAAATTTGCATAGAGGATCGAGGATCCAGGATCGAGGATCGTGGATCGCATCTCGGACGAGGCGCATGATGCATGAGCTAGAATGATAACCTTTTGACTTTCTATTGGCTCCCAGTCGGGTTGCGAGACCCCAAATCTCTGTTGACGTTCCTTGCGAGATGCGCCGAAAGACGCACGAAGCTCAAGATGTTCATAAAATGATGATCTTGCGATGCTCAATGGCACAAGAAAAAAAAAAGGTTTTCCAAGATGAAAATTCGTGAAAAACTCTTGGTCGTACGAACGATCAATTTTAAGGATGCCTCGTTCTCGTGTGTCCTTCGGTGCGGAACTCCTGCCTGGACAGTGGATACCGTGCGACATGGTTTCGAGTCTAACGATGCGTGACCTTTGATAACACTCCCAAGGGTCACGCATTCTCCACGTCAGCGCGGAGGGTTGATTGGCTTCGTTTTTTCACATCGGACACAACCAGGCTACAATGTAGAAATTTTAAAGAATAAATAAAAGTATTTTCTTTCGGGTCCAACAAAAGGCAAAATGGGTTAACCCTTCGCGTCGATCAAGACCGATTCGCTCGCGTATCGTAAGATCGACGCTTCCCTCTATCTGTATACTTATTAAGTGTTATTCTAATCGTTAGTCTCGCGATTCGTGGGAATTCACGGCGAATGGCCACTCGGACGTCCATCGCGACATTCACGCCAAACCAGCACCAATTTGTACCGAGCGACCGATCGATATTTTTCGCAGTTACTGAGCTTGCTTGGCTGCGAAGGAGGACTGGGCCGCCGACTCGTGGAAGCTCCCTCCGAACCTTGACCTACGATATCCCGTAACCTTGAGGACCTGACCCTTGAACCCGTAACTTCTCCTAGAATCTCACAGCTTGTTGTGATTTTCAGAAATTATGTTAAAAAAAAAGAAAACGTTGATCCGACTCGATCCTGCGGCCCGTGCTCCTCTTTCTCGCTGATCGCTCAGCAGGATCTTCCTCTTTATCTCGGATCGCGATGATCCTCGTACCTGAAGTTTGACCTTTGTTTCTGCTTTGTATGGCTTCACGTATCACGATTTACCATAAATCTTAATTTTTCACTGATACCACCTTAAGAGCGCTCGGCTGTTATCGTTAGTTCTTATTAGTGTGTAGCAATTCAAGGCTCGCTGGATGTACTTTACCATTAGATACACTCACCATACGATTCCACACGGGAATTGGACGCAGCGGAAGACGCGATTCTGGATCGGTCCGTTTCCTTAAAGCACCTGCAGTACGTGTATATCTATAGTGCGCAGTGTCCTTCTCTTTGCGTCCAATAAGAAAAATAATAAAAGACCAAGCAGAGAAACTCATCGATCCAGGAGGTCGCGGCGCTTCGCTGAAATGCCGATCGGGATCGCCTTACTCCGATCCTCTTGAGCTCGTCGACCTTCGGCCAGTGTAACGGGCGCTTTGCATTACAGGACCTACCCTCGAGCCGCCATTGCCAAGACGAAAGAAATGCCCGGAACTTGCCTACAAGACCCACGAGTTCATAAACGCTCCCGACGGAGGCGGAATAGACGGGATCGACTCTAACGTCGTCGCCGACAAAGTCCGCGTAAGCTCCATGCAGACTCCCGTCTACGAGGACCGGCAAGGGAGCCAAGAATTCTGTCTATTGGTTCTGTCTTCTGTCGACAGGAAGTAACGGCAACGTCCGCACTTCCGCCGAGTCAACTGAGCAAAGCGATTTCCCGTATCAGCACCGAGTATCGACTTCAGTTCGCTTGGCCCAGACGTCCTCAGCTGACTAACGGAGAAGCCGTAGCTCCGGTTGCTCCCGCGGGAGGTGCTGCCAGCACTGCGGGACTCCCTAGAAAGTCGTTGAGCATGGGCGCCCTGAAGCAGGGGATAGGACCGACGGCGCCGGCGCCGGTTCATAAGAAGCGATCCGGCGACGTCGATCACAAGCGAGACGGTAGTTACGGGCTGGTTGCTTTACACGAATATAAATTACCAGACAAATTACCGAACGGTTGGTTACTTGCAGTTGGGGCTTTTTGCAGGTGTTCAGGCGTCGGAGCTGGAGCCGCTGGTCGGAGGACGTGGCAACGACGCTATCGACGGCGTCGTACTGGAAGCCGACGAACGCGAGGAGGAACTTCTGGAGCTCAAAGTAGCCTTCAGGTCAGGCATCGATGATATTGATTATACGTCAGTTTTCTTCTGTTATCCAAAAAGCAAAAAAGCAAAAAGGATCTTGACTCTCGTGAGATCGATAAATCTCGAAGAGCGGACCTGCGGGGAATGTAATAAGGAATCTACGATAGTCCCGGCTCTTATCTAAACTGACTGTTAAGCTGTCAATGGCGGTTCCTTATTTACAGGGGTAAAAGATCAGTGAGTAAGACCGTAAGGATAGCCGACAAGGATGATCCTCGAGCCACGAAGCCGCAGAAGAAAGAATTTCCTACGGCCGAAGTGGCCGAGCTAAGACGACTCGCCGATGAGTACAAGGTAACTCATTGTCCTTAGGAGAGTCGATGGTTGTCCGAGTCCTTGGTACTCGTTATTTCGCCAAGCTCTGCAGTCCTTCGATATTCTCTGTCGATTCCTTTCACTTCTTTTTATTCGTCCTTACGTCGACGTCATCGCGTCCTCGTACCACGTCTCTACGTATTGCTCCATACTTCTCTGGTTGCCTTTGAAGAGAAAGAGAATCCTCAGGATTCGCTGGAGCGGCACTTGTGTCGATGGCGGAAAGAACGATTCCTAATTGTTCCAGATAACGGAACCGGATGTTCCAGACGTCATCCGGAACTTTATCGGACTGCATTCGAGTCTGCATGTTCTGTGTCTCGTGGCTTGTCCGTTGGTGTTCTTATTCAAGATTGTCTTTATGTGACTAAAACTATGATCGAATAACAAACAGATGGTATGGTGTGTGCTCTTTTTTTTTTCATCACGCATTAGCATCGCGACTGGGGCTGCGGACTGGCGGCTGAAGACGAAGCGTCCCTCTGGAAGCGTGTCTCCAGTAACCACGCACTCGACGCCCTGTCCCTTGCCAGGCCAGTAAATCAACGCACATTCTAACCGGAAGGACAAGAGTATTTGCCTTCTCGCGTTAAAAGACATTTTCTTTTATCTTGGGAAAGAACAGTCCTTACGCAGGACCTTGCTATGATTCTCGAGGACTCGACCGGAGTTGCTCTTAGATATGGTCTCTTTGATAATTAATTATCTTGGAATTACACGTTCCCGTGAAATCGGCTCAGGTATCTTTACATGGGCTCTGTCGTAGTTTTCCTTTATTTGTCCCCCGTCGAGTCTGCTGCACATTTAACGTGGTGAAAAATCATCCTGAAGATCATATGTTTCAACAGCAGGTCTGTCACCAAGGAGGAAAAGGAGAAGGAGAACACGAGAAAGGTCGGACCGGCGCCAGGACCGACGACCGCGATTCCACCAGCAGGTCGACCCTCCTCCGTTCAGACCAGACCCATACACGGAATCCTCCAGGACGACGTGAAGACGGTGAGAAAAAAAAAAGTATATAAAGGATCATTCGATCAAAGATAAATATTGGTACAATCTTCGACAGGATAATGAAAGAGCCATTGCTCGCGCAAGAAAGGATTTCTTGATCCGCCATCATCTAGATCGTACCACCGGAGTCGGTAAATATCTCGATTAACAGTGATTCTCTTATTTTACTACCAGGTCCCATTGGACCCATCGGACAAGTAGAATATTATAGAACGTAATCCCTATGCTTCCACCAGGCGACGGAGCGCTGCTTCCCTCTCCGACAAGAGAGAAGTTGGAGCCAGTGATTCCGCGTCGACGAGAGGATTCGAAGGAAGCTCGCGAAGAGGTCCAGCCGAGGACTAAGTCTAGTCCGAAGAACAGTCCTCGTACGGGACGCTCCCAGAGCTTGGGACCGAGTCTTGCCGAGCGCAGGTCGCCGAAGCGACAACCGCCACGAGCACCATCTGTCGCCAAGGACGCTAAGGTACATCTCAACTTGCTTATGGAAACTCTTACGTCTTCGATATTCTGTTACACGTATTATCGTAGGATAAGGATAAAGACAAGGAGTCGAGAGATAGGAGCATCGAGCCTGAGAGGCATCCACGACCAAGTGAGTAGCCATCTTGAAATCCCGTTATTACTCTCTGCTTATTATTGAGTCTTCGCGAGTGAGTGGATCGATTATTAAATCGATTAGAGTTTTATCGATAAACGTGTCCCTGCTCAAGAAATACATATATGAACAAGGAATCTCTTGCATTTTCGTGCATAAACTGAATTGACTAGAGTATTAATTACGTATATCATTGGAATTTGGACTGTTGTCTCTGCTCGTTCGGCTCTTGAATTCTTTGGTTAAAATAACCTATTGTTACATGACACACGTAAGACACACGTACACGTTATACGTAATACGAACACAAAATCCGACCGAACGGACGTCCCGGTATTCACGATATCCATTGTCTATCGTGGGAGATGACGTTACCAATTATTGTCACAGAGAGTGACGGATAACCGTCCGATAACAGGTAAACGTACGTGCAACTCTTGTCAGATAGATAGTGGCTGTGGTGAAGCATCCCTTGTTACACGAGAACTCTTAATGTTTAGGGAGATGCATGATGGACCTGTCTATATTTGTTACTGTCTCTATGCCTCTGCCTAGTATCCCTCGTCTCTATAGTCTCTAGTCAGCCTTTAACATCGAGCCATTCTACTTAAAGTCTAAGCAGGTTCCACGACAGTTTCACGAGATCGTCCAAAGGACGATCCTTAATTTATTCTTTATTTATCATCCGAGTGACACGGATGCTCCGGCATGACTCCGAACACGAACAATAGATTTTCATCCCCGCGTGGTCAAATAGCTAGCTGTACATACAAATATATCTTTATATATATATACACACACACATGTATTAATGGCTCAAGGATTATTCATTTTTATGGACGACCATGAAAAGGCTCCATAGGAATGACGTACTTCTGAATTGATGAGCAACACTCAGTGACGTCGTAGCTCCATACACTGTCGGTACACGAGAATACGACGGTCAGGGCTTGTCAAGACTTTCTCATACGACTGCGAAACACCTCATTGTCGGTATCGCCATTGCCATCACAGCACTACCGGTAATGTTAACGACAGAGCACCATTGACATCAACGATACATTACTCCAGAGTTGAAAGGTCAAGACATTCCTGGCTGATAGGAGGATAAAGAATCTTGATACGTCCTTCGCTCGGCGACCATATATGTATAATATGATACACGCGACGTCGATCGAATCTATTGTGCATCTAGTGTTAGTCCTTATTCCGGGGGGGGAGGGGGGTGGGGGTGGGTGCTACCGCCTTCCTTATATTTGAATGTTCCATTCAATTGAGTAGAAAGGTTAGGAATGGAGGGGCTGTTTCAGCCGTGGGTGGTCGCGTCCGATGGAGCATAAGAGAACCTTCCTCGACTTGCTCTGCTTTATCGACGAGCGAGCCGCCTATACCACCGTTACCGCCGCCACCTTCGGGCCCGGGGCCGACTCCGCTCCACAAGAGGCCCCCTCAAACCTACCGGAAATGTACGTTCAGTTTGTCCGTCATTCGCATCTCTCATTCGTCATGCCACATTCCATGCTCAGTCGCTCATTCATCGGCTCGGTCGGTACCTCTTTATTAGCGACCTTCCTTGCCGACATCGTTTCACTACGTGGATCGGAAGCTCTACAGCGAGTAACGTTTTCTGTGGCTGCTCTGTGACAGACGAAATGAATGACATTTGAGTCAACCCGTGTTTACCGATATATTAAACGGACTTGTAAACGTTACTCGCTGTTGTGTCATTTATCCTCGAAAGTTCAAAGGCTCGAGTCCATCATCATCTGGGACCTACTATTGGCACCGGAAAGAGTCCAAAGAGCTGGCATTTATTTGAGCCTCCGTATGCGCCACGCGAGAGCTCCATTTTGTATCGTTCTTCCTGCAGGATATATCGTGGCTCTACAGTCCTAGGGCCAGGATTGAACGTCGCGATGCGAAAAGTACGATTGTCATTAACGAAGGTCCATCTGATAATTATAATCTCATATTCATTATCAGAATCTATTTAGTTTTCAAGTTTTCATTGATACTCGTGCACTGTCGTCTTGTACTTGTTCGATGATTGTTATTGATCGCGATCGATCCGTCGGCATTCGAGTTTCCTGAGGCACGTAGACGCGATGAAAGAGAAGCAAGACGACAGAGTAAATGGAAGCGAGGATACGTAGAAGAGCTAAATGTACGATATCCCTCTGTTGTAAAGAGGGGAGAGAAAGAGAAATAAAAAAAAATAAAAAAGATGAAATCTCTCCACTGTTATAATAGTTAGGGAAATATCCTTACGGTAGCGTAGCGAATGAGGAAAAATGTACTTGTACGATTGGACGATCGCTTACTGTATTTGTACGATATGTTCTAGCCTCCCTCGCAACCACTGCTCCTCCCCATCGCCCTCTTCATCATGCCAAATCCGTAAGCGCAGTAAAACACCCGGTAAAACATTCAGTTCATTCGAGCGTCACTCACCACCAGCACCCACAACAACCACTTCTACCACTACCATCTACCTCAGCTACCTCCATCACTACCGCCACTAGTACCGCCATGACCTCAGCTACCTCAGCTACCTCAGCTACCTCAGCTACCACTGCTGCCGCTGCAGCCAAACTGGAGCGCGTAAAGCATGCTCCGTGCCAAGGTCAGACTCAGGGCCCGAATCAAGCTCAGGTCAAAACAGTTGGCCCACCAGCTGCTGCAGCTGCGGCTGCCACTCCACAACCATCCAAATCATCCTCTGATCCGCGATACGCGAATCGAGCTACCGCCGTCCAAGCTAGTAAGTAGCATGCAGCTCCGAGCTTTCGTCGACACCCCATGACTGACACCTACACTGCTGTGACTCGCTCGTGGGCTACCCGACGATTCCTCCTGGTCTCACTCAACGACACCGCTTCCTCTATGTCACTCTTCGTTGTCTATTAGTTATTCGTTTTTCGTTCTTCTTCTCCTGCTTTCCATCTATCTTCTTCCTCTTCTCCTTGCGCTCTCTCGTATGCTTGAGCTTTCTTCATCCGGTCCCCGCTCCAGCTCCTGCCGTTGTCTCTCGCAGTTCCTGGATCATTCGTCACGAATCGTGAGCGAATAACGGTATTTAGCTTCAGCAAACCGGGATGCCTCCCACAAGAGTTGGACCAGGCTGTCATTCGTTATTTGCTCACCGTTCGGCTGTGCTTGTTCCCAAACTGTCCCCACCCTCCACGAGGTTTCCTTAAATCCGACGTGCCTCCGACTATCGTTGCTCTGTCATCGCATACATTGTATATCCGTCGTACTGCCACTACGACTCCGTGTTTCTTGGTGTATAGAGTAAGTTCTGTCGAGTGACCAGTGTATAATAATATATCTGTATGTATATGGTTGTGAGTAATTGAGCATTAATAGCTGTCGTTTATCTATCCTCATGCAACCCTATCGCATATACCGTTTCGTACTGAGTACTGATTGTCAGTGTTAGAACAGTATGTAAATAGTACACTCTGTTATATCCGTCCGTAAATGTACAATGTGCCATGCGTAAAGAAATCTGATTATTCTGGCGCACTTTCTCCTAACGTAAGACGCAAGCGCCTCACCTGCACTTGATCTTCCTACTTGACGTGAACTGATCTCATCTTGAGTGCGAGGCTGATCAATTCTCAGGAATGGACGTAAGAATGCAGTCGAGCGTCGAGGAGGATGATCAGGTGCGGGTTCCTGTCTTCAGAGAGAAGGTATTAAACTTCCGGATAAGCCTTGGATGTCCATGTTTCCAGTGACGGCCGAGCCACAGCTCAACGGAGATGCGACCGGAGGGGAGTCCAGCGTAGCGTCGACACCACCCGCGCAGACAGCCGCGCCAATGCCAAGCGGATCATCAGCCATACCAGCCAGTCCCTGGCTGGACGACGAGCCCGTGGTCAAGAGTCCTCCGGAACCAACGCGGGTCAAGTCCCCCGAACAGATGATCATGCGCTCTCCAGAGCCCGTGAACTGGACAGTACCCCTGGACACGGGAAAGACGTTCACCGTTACGCAAAACGTCCGGGAAGGTCGGCAATCCTGATCGCGAGTCGAGCCTTCGTCCAGCGCCATCTTGTAAATGTCATTTGTACTAACTCTATGACTTGTCACAGGAGAACCACTGACTCGGCCTCATAGCGAGGCGAAAACCTGGGCGCCGTCCTCGATACCGTCAGCTCCGCAGTCTGCGCCACCGGAATTGGCTGCGCAGCACAAATCCCAACATTCCCAGTACTCGGGGTACAAGTCGCCGGAGAGCGAGAGCGTCTCCCTCGGGAGCTTCAGCGGTCTCAACGGGCACAAGGATCTCGACTCTGAGAGGGACAGTCCTCTGCCTATGAACGCTCAGGGCACACCTACCCCAACGCAAAGCGACAAGGTATTTGCGAGTCTTGGTCCAGGTCACTTGGATCACGGCCAACGATTCCCTGCGTAAGGCTGATAACCGTAAATGTCTCCAGGGCTCCATAGACGGCAATGGCGAGGAAAGGAAGAACGAGAGATCAGAGCCAGCAATAAAACCGGTAGCAGGGACGAATCTCAGATGCCTCGAGGATCCGGTCTTTGAATTCGAGCGGAAGAAGGAAAGCGTTCCGCCGGTCGCTGGCGTTCCGCAACAGGGTTATCGCGTGCTGGAGGCCGAGTCTCCCGAGGGAACTCCTAGTGCTCCAGGAGTGGTAGGCGGTGGCGCGACTAGCGCGCCTACCGCAACCAGTGGTGTAGCCAGCAGCGTCCCTGTTATCGCCGGTAGCGGTGGTTATCACGTTCTCGAAGCACCGGCAGTCAGTCCTGGTTCCACTCAGCGTTCCGTCGCCAGTGACGTCCTCGAAAAGGCTCGCACTCGCTTCGACAAGTTCTGGGGTAAAGGCGGCGCCGAGAATTAGATAGGTTAGAATAGGCATTAAACTCGTCGAGACTACAATTCATTTGCGTGTTACGAGAAGTCACTATTGTCCTGGTAAAGTGTGTTGAGAATCGCAGCAACAGTTACGACTCTTCTCCGACCAGCGCTGGTCCTAATGTGTTGGCTTTTTTTTTTTTCAACTAAATTTCATCTTCTTCGTCGACGCGATACAGTTGTCTCGATCCAGCATCGCAATGAGATCAAATCAGCCATGGTTTTAAATATAATGGTAAAGTGGCAGGTAAAGGTGGAATCGCCAATGCCGGTAGTTCTACGAGTTCGATGGATAATATCACGCTTTATCGGTTCAAGTCGATGCTATCGAAACTTATTCTGCACGTAATACGGTATAATGGTATACTAGTTACCGGTGCGTTAAGAAAATTTGAAAATTAAAGATCAATAAGTACAAGACGTACGAGGAGAGTATCGTCGACGACGGCAACGACGCGAATGACGATGACGCGTCATGACGATGACGATGCATTGAGATAAATAACAGAGAGGAGACACGGATTCGCTCTCGCGAAGCCATTGTACGTTAACATTCCGTCTGATTTTGCTTAGACACATTTATTTATATATTTCTTTTGAATTAAGGCAATAACAAAAACTGCAGTGTACCTCGATACCACGAGACGATCGATGCGTTAAACGTGGGTTTCCATCCATCCATCAACCTGGCCGACGTCGTCAGCGAGTAACGGCGTCTACCTCGTACCTAGGGAAACCCCCTTCTTATTTCCAAACGAAAGCACGAAGACAAGAAAGAGCTTTTCTATCAGTCGCGCGCATACAACACACCAGTACACCACACTCCATCCAGCTCCACGTCCAACGTCCAGAATTACAAATCAACCGTAGAACAAAAAAGAAAGATGAACGACTGACGGCACTCGGTGAACGTAGGACGATCACGACTATCGAATGTGACGACTGTCTGCAGCCTCATGGAAACTGGTCCTCGTCGATGGCGTCCTTACGCATCGCACCCACTTGTCCTGTCCCACCTAAGCTGATCCTGTCGACCCTCCCTATCCTGGTCCTCGTATATTTAACACATTGACATGTCCGCGTCATTTCCCGTGTCTATTGCACCTAAAGTCGCCAGTCTTCGCAAAGCGTTTTTCCATGGGGCGAAGGATCGAGGGTTGTCTGCACCCCGAGCTTTTATTCTTTTTGACAAATTTTTACACCTTGACCTCTCTCTCTTGGGGGGTAAATAAAATAAATTAAGTAATGGGGGGATGGACGTTACTCGTGGTATAATATTGTCAGGCTCACCGGATGCTTCGGTATGTTTCCTCGAGCTGAGAGAAAAGCGGGTGGCGAACTGATCTTGCCGAGTTTCTTTGGCCCAAGCTCTGCCTCGATTGAGCTTGCTCTCGGGTTGGCTCGATTCACAGACGCTTATTCATTCGGCAGCACCTCGCAAAGCTTACACTGCCCGTCCGAACTTAGAGAAGTTTACTTGTCCTGTGATTTTCTGCTACGTAAGTGTTGATAATCCCACGAAGAAATTCATAGTCGCTCCGTCGAGCAGATATACGCGATATAGGACGCCCTGTCGAACGATCATCAAAAACCGATCTGGACTTCACTTTTTACGTCGCGCTGTATTTATTTGACGCACGAAAATCTCCTTAAAGGTAACTGAACCAATTGAATCCTTCGAATCAAAGTAAGGAGACGTTCGCGTGACTCGGCGAGAAAAAAAGAAGATTTTGAGACAGGTTTTACGGGATGAATCTTATGAGCCGAACGAGGATTGAAAAAAAAAATGCTGGACGTGCTGGGCATGTTTCAATGGTGAAGATTGCACGAGTATTCTTTTTTTTATTTACAAATTATAATTCGGTAACCTTATCGTGACAATTCGCTGGTCGATTATTGTATCGATACGGATCTTCGGACGATCGGAGGCGTATTATCAAAATTGACTAAATTAACGAAGGATGGAATCGGCGCCATTATTGAAGTCGGGTGAGGCAAGGGGATGGGAAAGGATGAAAAAAAAAGAAAGAGAGAGAGAGAGGGGGGACTATATTTTGAGTAGAGCTCACCCGGGTAAATCAGAAGAATCAGGGCATGTTGGATTCGAGCGAGACGATGACGAGAGTGAGTCAGTGAGAGTGAGAGAACGAGAGAGAGAGAGAGAGAGAGAGAGAGAGAGAGAGAAAATTTTACTACCGAGTATCCATAACCAATGACTCGCGACTCGTTCGAATTCGGCACACGAAATGGAGGCTACCCGGGATTTCGTTTGCATTCCCGCCTTAGTCTCTACGCCTACTACAAATAGATAGACTATACTATATTATAATACGACGATTATATACAAAAAAATATATATTATATATAATATATTACCAATAAATTGAGGATAAGTCGTTGGTATTGAAAAGAATGACCCGAGGAACGAGGGACGAAGATACAATATACTGTTTTGGCAAAATACGAGAATCTCGAGAAATTGAAGCGTGATTAAAAGCAACAACGAAATAGCGATGCGACGTGATATGGTTTTTACTTGATTTAACGAATGCGTGAATGTAAAAGAAGAGATAAGAAAAAAAGTTTCAATGTTTTTTTTTAAATATCGTAACGCGTAACCGCGTTAGTCGTTGAGACACTCCGACCGTTACATTGCGAGAATCTTGAGTCCTTCCACGAGAAACGCACTGATTATCTTTTTACGTGAGTTTAGATCGATCAGTTCCTAGTCAATCGACAGGTATAACAGATCTCTGCAATTACCTAGTCGTTTTTTTTTTAATTTTCAATTCGATCATCGATCACCGTTCGAGCACGTGTAATTTCCGTCGTTTTAAATATCTCAACGGCATCCGGAGGAGGGAGACTACGAGGTTCGAGAAACGATCGAGAGACATCGAGTAATATTTATATCGATAGCGAAGAATAGATTATTCGGCAACGGTCGATAAGAATGAGCGATTGGAGCGACACGTTTCTCATATTTTGCTAAACAGTCTCCGGAAAGGGACGACCTATATGACTGAGAGTATTATTAATTTATTACAACTCAATGTAACCGGTAAGGGGTAGAAGAGGAGAGGAGAGGAGAGGAGAGGAGAGGGCAGTGCTGGAACAGGTTTTTGTTGCGCACTCCTTACGTTAGAAAATGAAGAAAATAAAATAAAATACCCATAACGAATAAACTTACCTATTACAGTTACACAGAGAAGACAGACGGGCGCTCTAATAAGAGAAATACAAAATTACAGAAAATCCGCGTACATCGTGCCACGACGATGATATCTAACGTAGAACGAAACGTAAAATCATTGTCGGTCGATACGAGCTCTGAATAATTATTATGTTATCGGATATAAATTATAATCACCGATGTCATTGTTATTGTGTAGATAAGGAGCATATCTATGCCGAGAAGACACGAGATGCAATTATCGAGGAGCATAAATAGCATTTGCCTTTTCGTTGCCTTTTCACGTCATTCAATGCATGGATGCACTCTTGAGAGGCATCTTGTGTGTTTTATGCGTTTTATGCATTTTATGCATTTTATGCATTTTATGCAGTATGTAAGTACACTGTCGCATACATTTGCGTTGCGCATTTATTTATTTGCTGTGTGTGATGTAATAGTTGATGGGTGATAATCATTATTACTTCGTATCATTCTTTTTCCCTCTTTTTTCTGGATTTTATTTTTTTTTAACATGCGAGACATAACCTGATCCACCATTTGTGTAGCGACTATGCGGAATTTATACGAGAAACCTTTTATTTGTACCATCCGGATTATTAACATTCTAGAGGACGATCATTTAATACAATATTAAAGATTATTATGGCTACATATATTATATAAATATATATTATATATTAATAGAAATTGAAATACTCGTAATAAAGACACGCCGACGCTTCCTGTGAGACGGAGTTTTAATCGTCGACATTTTCCTACTGCATTTCTACTCAAATTATGAGTAGACATAGTGAATATGTTAACCGGATTTAGTCCGTGAAGTTGCGAAATGTCACGTAGCACTACGGGAATCAATTGAATCTGCAAAACGATACAGAGGAGGGAATTCTGGAAATTACAAGAATATTTGATCTTGTTAAAAAATGTTTCATGATCTCAGATAACAAGGCACGGATAACAGGGTGTAGATCATCGGTATAAATAATACTTCATGACGATGTTCGCAATTTCTGACGTTTCATAAATATTTATTTCAGGGTTGTGGATGCGATTCGCTTCCTTTGATGGTAATCGACGATAGTAGAATAAAAATATCGCACAGCTTATTATTTCAATTGGCTTACTCGATTTACCTTTTCAGTCTATAAAGTAACAAAAACACAGTGCATATACTATATAGGAACGAGACCTCCCATCAAGTAGTTAGTGCTCCAAACATAAACTTAACGAATATAAAATCGTTAAATGTCTCCTCTGGGTCTTCGGTATATCTCTAAGATGCAAAGGGTACAGCAAATGAATCTGGAAGTTAATCGCGCGAGCGACTGTTTTTTGTTAAATATCAATTGGGAAATTTCCGAGCCAAAAATTAAAGACAGAGATTTATGCTCCTGTTTTATTTACAAAGATACTACATACAAAGAACATTCGATTTTGACGTACCCCTTTAGAACTTCTTGCTGCTTTATACAATCGACGCTGTTTGCATAAACTGCAACGTGCGTGTCCACAGATACTCTGCTTAAAAGACTCTGCATTTGCGCAATGACGATCCTTATACCCGTTCTTCTCTAAATTTCTTAGGTAACTTTGTAACGTCTGTGAGCAGTATAATGAAGTAGTACTAGACTCTGCGAGAGTTGAAACCAATCAATCTTCAGAAGGCAAAAGTCAATAAATTGGACCATCATCCAGGTTGTCATCCTCATCATCGTAGCCTTCTCCGTTATCGAAATAGTTATTGTAATAATCAGTTCCATCGTCCATCTCTTCATCAGCTTCTTCCTCCTCATCCTCTATATGTTCGTCAACTTCCTTTTCTTCATTCTTGCCTTCCTCCTTGCCATCTTCTTCAGTATCGCTTTGCTGAGTATTCTCCTTTGTCTCCAGTTCCTTGAGTTTAGTCTCTATGTCTATGTCTTTCTTTTTCTTTATAACTTTCTTAATATCGTCAACTTTGCGTTTCTTACTAGCGGGTTTTAGCTCTGCTGGCAATCTAGTCCAGTCGTAACGTGCTTCGTAGCTTGTTTTGTCAGTTATCATATCCTGATATTTGTCAGAGTATCTTTCTATATCTTTCCTAATGACAATTGGTTGAACATTATATGAAGACTCACGAGTGAACTCTGCAAAGTCCCTTTTAAGTTCAAGGAGGTAATTTGTTTCATTGGTAAGTGTAAAGGGAATAGGTTTGTAGTCCAATGGAGGATACTTTGGTGGTGGTTGTAAAACAGGTGGTGGAAGAGCTTCACCCTTACCAAAACCCAATTGCTCAACGTTAATAGACATAGAGGCCTTGCCTCTTCCTCTACCACGTCCTGCCATTTCAGTAAATTAGCTTGTAGGATATTATCTAAAGAGATAAAAAGAACTGATTATAATGGTAATATTCCATGATACACTTTTTGCGCTCTAGGTTAATCAGCATAAAAAAGACATACCTCAAGCTTTCTCCATAGAAAGTTCCTTCTCGTCTGCTTTAACTAATTCTTCCTGTTTTGCAGCAAATGTCTCCTTATCATAGATCACTTTAACGACCAAAGAACAAGAAGGACACGTGGCTTCGTCTTCGCCAGCTATAAGGTCGGTCTTTGAAATTTGAAACTGATCACCGCACGGACATGGGTAGTAATAGATTTCTTCGTCCTCGTCGTACTCGAAGTCCTCAATTTCCACTTCGTCGTGGTAAACAGTCATGCTTCATCCGAAATGCGGTTAAATAAAGGTTAGGAAGCTTGCAGTATACACGCTTTATGAAAAACACGTGCCACCATTGCACAAGGATGTGTTCTTGAATTCATGCTTAACGCCGTTCAACACCTGTACCAGGTAACTGTCAGAGGCCGGCAAGTAATTTGTACGTTTTCATTTACCGTAGAAGACTCTTCTAATGGAAAACCTATAAAAATGATTACGCTCTGTAGAGCGATGCCCTCTACGTATATTGAGAAAATAGAGCGCTTTCAAAGCAGTTTGCCAAGAATACTCAATGAATATTAACTCTGCATCGTGTACATACAAGTATGAGTGACAAGCATACAGTAAGTAGTATCTTAAAATGCCACAGAGATTTGAAATTTAAAAACCATGTAGCAATTTTTTATAAGTATTGATAACTTTTTCTCAAAGTCTTGCTGTATAGTGTTCAGCAGAGAATCGTACAACATTGAAGTTTGTTAGAAAAAAAAATACTAATTCTGAGAGTAAGGCACGTACAAGTCCCCTTTTAATCATATTAAAATAATTACGAGGTTACTTGTACGCTTTATTCCATTATTTTGTAGTTTCATTAAAGTTCTGTTGCATCACTGGATTTTAAGAATATTGTAATATTTTACATTATTTTGTTGAGACAATTAATCGTCATCACTTAAGTATTTGTTCATAGG
>JARQSV010000481.1:232890-251449 GCA_030142285.1 Calameuta idolon | reverse complement strand
CCTCTGCCCGCCAAGCTACACGTTCAGCTCGGCTACGACGGAACATGCATTATCGACGGAGGCGATGATCACGAAATTCTACTCCTGAACTCGCCGCTATGATTTACCGCTATGTTTTTGGTATCGTCTAAAACCATAGCGTTGTGCATCTCCCTGCTAATCTCTGGATACAGTTAGAACAGAATGCCCTGGCGGTAGCGGCACGAAGTTGAAATTTGCAATACTTCCCGCCAATGGGAAGAAAGCAGCCATGGCAAGAACGCTCACCACATTTTCAAATAGGAAAAATAACCGTCTGTTTCGTCCAGTTCTGTGTGAGTTGATCAGAGTTGATTGGAGTTCATCCTTAGGGAGAAGTACTTAGAGCCGCCTTAGTGTTTGGCTAATTCCATCACTTTTTGAGAATAATTGCATGCTATAAGGAAGGAGAAAAGATGTCTACGGAAAAGGTATTAAGATTAAAAGTTTACTCAAACATTACGTTTTCTAAGAATGCACAAGTCAATTCTATCTTTATTATATTTTTTTATTATATTATATCAAATTAAACCAACTTCGATAATCTACAAGTGTGCTCCGTGAAGATTTGAAGAGGAGAGAATAACAAAAATGTCAAATGTAACTCTTTAAGAGGGTCGTTATAAAAGAGTACTTATGTACTATGTATTGAGTATAAATCTATCTCACATGAATCAAGTTCCTATTTATGTTTATTGTCATTTTCAGTTATAAGTAAATTGATTTTATTATTTGTGAAATCCCTAATGAGCTTATTAATTTATCTATTCGTTTTGGGAAATATTGCTGCTTAACTGGATTAAGCATGTCAAAATATAAATCTTTGTATTTTATATAAAATGGGTACTTATTCCATTTTAGTACCTTTTATACAGAATGCAATATGTACTTGTCGCAATTAACAGTGGATATTATAATTAATAAATGATATTCTTATGCAGCTGGAAAATACGTTAGATTCGATTCGACCATCAGAAAATCTGACAGAGCAAGAAGAGATGTCATATTTATTTGGCAGAGATCCTAGTATTTTAGCATATGGTCAGAAGATATCATTAATTACTGATGGATTGAAGAAAAATCTAACATCACATTATGACGATGAAGACACAGATTCAAGAGATACCACTTCATCGTTATCACCATTATCTCAAACTGTAAAAGTCTATTTGCGTCTCAAACCATATCCAAAAGAGATAAAATTAACGGAGGAGCAGAAAGAAGCATACACAATTCTTAATTCAAAAACACTATTAACAAAGCTACCTTACATAGATACAAATACTAGCTGTCTTAAAAGGGCAAAACACAGTGATACAGTGTGCCGAAAATTCACATTCACGCAAACATTTTCATCTACAACATCACAATTCGAACTCTTCGAACATGCGATTAAACAGCGAATGGTTGATTTTTTGGCTGGTCAAAATTCAACAGTCATGTCTTATGGAACAACTAATTCTGGAAAGTCATATACATTGCAGGGTACTACAGTGTCACCTGGCATAATCCCACGTAGTTTGGATTTTGTATTTTCTAACATTGATCCAAAATCTGTACCATGCTATAAGCCTATACATTATTGTGATGTGATGTGTTTAAGTTCATCCGAGCGTCTTCAAGAAACTGAATTTAAAAACAAAATTTTATGTCTATCACCGATTGACAGAAATCAGTGTGTGAATACGTATAAGGAAATGCAGAAATTACTTGAGCATGAACATCCAAAACGACAAAGTGTCTCTGCCGATGCTCAATACTCAGTATGGGTGTCGTTTGCCGAAATTTATAACGAAACTATCTATGATCTTTTATCAGTTGAATCTCAAAAAAGAAGAATACCATTAAAGCTCGCCACTGATAATCATGGTAGAGCGTTCATTAAAGGATTAAAAACAATTAGCGTTAATTCTGGCTCTGAAGCATATCAAATTTTAATGGCAGGTCAGCACAACCTAAAAGTTGCCACTACAGCATTGAATTCAAGAAGTTCACGATCTCATTGTATATTTACAATCAAACTTTTAAAGTACTATGTAGAAAACGCTTCTGAAAAGGTTCAACTAAGCACGTAAGTGATGACACAAATAGTTTATCAATCAAAATTTGATACACCCAGATAAATTTCACACATCGACTTTTTATAATTTAGGTTTTCATTTTGCGATTTGGCGGGATCTGAAAGGTTAAAAAAAACTCTGAATGTAGGTGACCGTTTAAAAGAAGCCCAGAACATTAACACAAGTCTGCTAGTCCTTGGTAGATGTCTCAAGTCGATCTACGAAGGACAAACCGTAAAACAAAAGCAGGAAATTATGGGGCCCTTTCGTGAATCCAAGTTGACGAGACTCTTTCAAAAAACTTTATCTGGCAAAGAATCTCTAGTTTTGATAGTAAACGTCAACCCTTCACCAGATTTATATATTGAAACGCAAAATGTCCTGAACTTTTCTGCCATCGCTAAAAAGATAATTATTGAACCGAAGGAGATAAAGCGGAAAGCAAGAACGTCAAGATTTTCACAAATTGTAACGCAAAGCATCAAGACTCGTACAGATTGGGATACGACAGATTTAGATAGTATAAGTGAGTGAGGAGTACTTCCTTCTTTATTTCAGACTAAGTTATGTATCTTTTAACATTAATGTAAATACTTTTGTTTAATCAGGTGAAGAGCAGGAGTCAATTGCAGCATTACAAAAATCCTACGAAGACGTTTACCTTGAGCGCTACGAAGATGCCTTAAATGAGAATGAGAAATTAAAAAAAGAAATACAATTTTTACGTTCGTCAGCTTTAAACAGGGACTTAAAAATTCGTCAGGAAATGGCTGAAACTTTTACTACTACAATGTCTGAAATGGAAGTAGAATGGAGGTACTTAAAGAATTCCAAATTTTTATGTTATCCCTTCAATATGTTCTGTAGATTATTATAAATTTTATAAGGCAGTGAAAACCAATCTGCTTAGAAAAATTTACTAGTGCTGCATCAATTCATTTGTAGGAACCGTATTAAGCGCGTAGAGGAGCAGCAGGACTGCTTACTCCAATGGTCTGTAGCAAGAACCGAACATTTTTATAAAAATAAACTCGTCCAGTTAGGGAAAAGAAAAAGGATAAGTTCCGACATAAACGATGAGAGCGATAACGAGGATAATGAGGATAATGAGGATTTAGAGTTAGAAAATACCCGCTTGAAAGCAACGATCGCAGCTTTGAAAAAAGCACTAAAGGAAATACGAGAATCGAAGGATACACTATCCACTGATAAGAGTAAAGCTACATTCGAATTAGCCATAGTGAAAGAAGAGCTGAAGAATCGCGAAAACCTTTTAGAAGCAGCACAAAAGGATTGTGACGGTGAGGCGCATAATTATATAGCAGAACTGAAGGCTCTGTTAGCAAAAAAGGACGAGCAGATTAAGCATCTGAAGATGTTCCTTGACGAAGCTAAGGAAGAATATATCACCATAACAACCGACGCAAGGGAGATGCAAAGTCGTTTGAAAGAACAGAACGAAACTGTTGTTGAAAATATGGACCTAATTGCTGAACTGGAAGAGCAACTGGACCATGCAAATATTCATCTTCCAGAGAAAACCAAAGCTGTGGAAGTTCTTGAGGAACGAGTTGAGTTCCAAACAAAAAAGTTGAACGACGCAGAAGTTATTATTCTAGAAATGCAGAGTAAGATTAGTCAGTTAGAAACTGATAAAATAGCTCTGATGGAAGATTTGGCCAAACTACAGGAGATCATAATTGATCATGATAAGAAATCCACTTTTAGATCTTCTCAAGACAAGAGTGTCGAGAATTTGAATATCAAGTATCTGACTCTCGATGAAGTTAAAAGCGAGTCGCGAGAAGAGAAGGTTGAAGACGGGTTGAAGACCGAAGAGTGTCTTCAAGAAAAAATAATGGCATGCACAAGGGTAATTTTCCAGCGGAATAATTTTTTCCCTCCCCAATCATTAAGAGCAAGCGAGAGTCGCATCAGAGAGAAATTCAATATACCCATTACTAGCATATACCCATTACTGTGAGATTATGACAATTTTTATTAACATAAACGTTACATTAACCAATTTTCTTCATTCGCAGGATCTAGCACTGGTCCATGATAAACTGAATAACGCGTTATCAAAGGTAGTTGTCATTGTTGTTTTTATAATTGCCACTGATTTTTCATATTGTTAATTCACTTTTGGCGTTTTACAGGAGAAGCATTATGAGGACGTAATAGAGAAATTGGAAAAAGAACTAAGTGCGGCGAATGAAAGATATGAAATTAAAGCCCAGGTAATTGTTTCTTTTGTTATAATAGAATATAATTTTATCTGAAATGCAATGAAATTTTTAAATAAGTCAACGGTCAACTTTCCCTAATTTTGAATCCTTTGGGCTCCGTGAGCGCGGAGCTTGTAGAGTTTTTCTCTTACCTTGACAATAGCTATCCTTGCTTACGTAAACGTGCAGGTGGGAATGAGGGAAGGGAAACTATACATTTTCCGTCTAGCGTAATTTTTAAAGAAAGCCTCGTGGTGGGGCTGCGAATCGAAGGAGCGAAAAATTAGAGAGAGTCCACTGTTCTATTTTTAATGATAATAAACATCGAACGACAGTGCTTAGAGGCGCATCTGGAACGAATAAAGAAATTGGAAGAAGACATAATAAAGTCGAAAAAATTACAAGAGACGACAAAGAAAGAGCAAGAAATGGAGAATGAAATTGCGAATCTACAAAAGGGTGAATATTTGCTATATTTGCTAGAAATTTTGCATATCTATGCTTCATTTATATGATTTTAGAACTTAAAAATATGATTCGGCTAAATGCCGAATCCAAGACAGACCAACAAATGGAAGCATCGATGAAGAATGCATTAAAACAATTAACTGAAACGAAAGAAGCTCTGGCCAAAATGGAATCATTGTACAAAAATACTGAAACAGAAAAGCAATTGTGCCAACGTGAAATCGAAAGCATGAAACTTCGCCTACAACAGTACGACCAAAATGTCAAGATATTAGATTTATTGCAACAAAGTTCTCAAGAGCGTCAGATTGAAAATGAGCAGTTGAAAAAGATGAATGAAGAATTAAAGAATAGTCTTGCTGATAAAGATCGTGAGATGGTAGCTTTTAGAAAGAACAGAGAAGAAACGGCTTTGAAGTATGATAATCTGGTGAAATCGCAGCAAGAAGAAATCGAAAGACAGAAAAGAGAGGTCCGAAAAAAAACCAGTATATTAATTAGTAGCGATAATGCAATTAATAACAGTATATTAACTTGTTTGTCTGTACTTCAATTAACAGGTAATGAGATATCAGGAACTGTTCCGACGAGAAACCCCAAACAAGAAAGAAATAATAACACTAAAGGATAATCTCAAAGCAATGAATATGCGTTACGAAGAAGCTCAAGAGAGAGTAAGTGACCAACAGTTGTATATAGACACAAAATTAAATAGATTTTACGGTTAATGAGAATATATTGTTTTAAATCAGTTAAGTAAATTGGCGGTCCAGATAAAAGAAAAGCCTGGCAATACATCGGACGATGACGTTGTTATCCATAAATCCCGATCTAGGCGAAAGCCTAAGAAGGAATATTTGACAATTTCATTAGAAAGCAATACCGAGGACATTACAGAATGTTCGGGCTCTGAGTCAAAGTAGGATATAATCTTTAAACAATAAAATTAGAAAATTTGGTATGCTATATTCGATAACTACATTGTTTTAGGCGAATAACTAGAAGAGTAGCATTACCCCCACCGTCGGCTGAATCGACGGCAGAAAAAAAGCGAGCGACGCGTAAAAAGAAATTATTTGTTCAATCGGATGACGCATGTGCTGATATTGATCGATGTGAGGTAGATACAACTTGTTATTACTAATATATAATAATTAGCGCATTATAAAAGGTATAAAATCATCAACTGTTTATTAACATTGTAGGACATTCCACCGTCGCCAGTACCGTCATCCTCAACGCGTAACTTGAGGGCACGGAGAAAATGAGTCGTACAGCAGTGCAAATGGATTGAATAATCCATACTCGATACACTGCATGCAAAATAAGGACATAATCGTCATGAGGAATGCGTCAATGTATCATCCTTTTTTCATTTATTTATATGGCAATATCCGTATTTTTTATATGTATTGATTCCCTTAATAGTATCATTACTTAAGGACTGAACAAAGAATAAGTTGTTAGTTGGTAGTTGAATTAATTCTCTTCACTTATGCAAGCGCTGTTTTTTTTTGCAAATTGTATTTCAATGTTTCTGTAAATATTCGTAGACATTCTAACGTATCCTGGCGGTACGTTCAAATTTTACTTGTACATACATACATGAGTCATAGCAGTCTCAAAGTACGCACACTGATGCGCATTCAACTGCACTATACCGAATTGCTGAAGTACATCAAAATTTGTCAAAGTGGGCAAGGATTAGGCATGTTAAAAAATAAACCTTTGTATTTTCTTATGTCAGCCATATCTTGTTTCAGAGACTCTACTTTAGGCCGTAGGCCATATCTTACACTAGAGGGCATATTGTAGGCCAGAGGCCATATCTTAGGCCAAGTTAGGTTAGGTCAGAACCTTAGGTTAGGTTGAATTTTAGAAACCTAACGCACTCGTCATACGTTACGATCAATTAATTAGTTGTTGATTGAAAGTCAGGCATTCTGGGTAAATCAATTAGGTTGATTGAAATCATGGTTTCTACTTACACCAGATTATATACAATGTATGTACGTATGTACTGTTTGATCAACCAATAGTAATTTTAGTTTAGTTTTTATTTGTTGGTCTAATGACAGTGTATATCAGAGATCGCTTTTTTGCCGTCACTTCATATTATTACGGTACACTTTGATCTCTCCATCTTCCTACAGTCGATCATCCTCAATGCAAGGACGCACTATAAACTGCACTAAACTGTCACTTCCAGCTGCTTCCAGCGTTGGAACCTTCTTCTTCTTCTTTGCATAGATGGCACCAGACGGGCGATTAGCCTTTACAAGCGGCCACAGCGTTGGAACCGAGTGTAAGCAAGAGGTCGTGATAGCTGTGAGCATGAGTGCGAGAGAATCGACCGCAAGGGGCGTGGCTTCATACTTTTTCCATGTGTGTGGGGCACATTGATACACCGCCGCGCAATCTACTGGAGAAAAGTAGAATTACTTTCTGTCTGCCAAATGTCAACACGGGACCACGGGACCTACGCTTCTATCTAATATACTTGCGGTCTTTTCCTGTTGGGAATAATAGCTATAAAGGAAAGGAAGGAAGGTTAACAACGCACGAATTTCAGTATTTACCAGTGCTTCTCGACGCTTTATTTGCACACGAAGATTATTAAACTATCCGGAATGCCTCTTCCTGCTGCATTAGCTGCACGACTTGCAAAAAGAGGCTTTATATCCGGTGCAGAAAAACACGGTGAAATTTCTATTTTACAATTGACTTCGTTATCACTGTTTTCCATGAGCTAAATTTATTATTTAATATTTATAGAATCAGCGAAGAGGGAATCAAAGAAGAAGGTTCACGAGGAAGTGATTGCTGAAGATTACGACAATGCTAAAGATGAAATAAATCAAATTGATCTTTCTCAAAAATTTATGGTGACTATTGTTATTTGCTGTTCTTTTTGATGGAATTTTGAATGCACTATCTCAATATTTATTTTTTTACAGGGATACAGTGGATGCCCGAACAAGTATAATATTTATCATGAATGCAATAAAAAATGTAAGGAATTATGGGGAGTAGGACATTTGCAACCGTGTGAAAAATACCTAAAGTGCCAGACTCGCTTAATTCAGAAGTATCCATTACCTGAAACTTGGAAAGCTGTATATGACCCTGGATCGTAAATAGCTTTTATTCTATGATTTGTTGAATAGTAAGTATATATCAACCCTTAACATTATTACTTTTTTTTACAGTGGGCGGCATTATTATTGGGATTGGGCTTCAGATTTAGTTTCATGGTTACCTCCAGCTCATCCAAAATGTCAAATCTCTCAACCTGCCTCTCAATTACGTGAAGAATTACATCTTAAAGCTGCTGATCAAGATGACAATATGTCAAGCGATGATAGTGGCAGTGAACAGGAATCTATGGAAGTTAGTCTTATTTATATATTATGCAATATCATTTTCAATCTAAGAAGAAAGTATAAAAATGACTCTTTCACAGATAGAGGAGACTGACAATAAGAAGGAACAAAAATCTGAAAGTCGGGAGAGATATAAAAATCCTGACAACCGTAGAGTTCAAAGGGTGGAAAATAAAGACAAAAAGGACAGAACCTTGGATCCTATGGACCCTGCATCCTACAGTGATATTCCTAGGTTCGTACATTATTTACCAACAGAATTATGTTTTCTCACAATATTAGTATTTATTGTTGAAAAACAATGCTCTTGTTTAGGGGCAAATGGTCAGATGGTTTGGTTCGCCACAACGAAGCCAAGACTGGTGCAGATACAACAGCATCAGGACCATTGTATCAAATGAGGCCTTATCCAAGTCCAGGAGCTGTCTTGCGATCTAACAGAGCAAACAAGATAGAAGCAGAAACAACTGGAAAAGCAAAAGTCTCCTTTCCAGAAAAGCCTGAATAAATAATACAATATTCCTAACATCAATAATAAATATAAATTATTTATAATTCTCCCTTTGAATAACAAAGAATTCTGTCATAATGTTAAGTGTTGTACTAAATTTTTTTCAGTAGTACTAACTCTGACCATATTCATTAGCAGTGAATCCAATTAAATTTCTAAGGTTTCTAAGGAACACATTTGCGATTTAATTACTATGAATATAGCTTTAAATGTATTCTCATTTAAAAAGTGCACTTGGTCATTGTGTGCATAATCCAGCATAATCATAATGGCCGATACTGTAGATCGTGGCGACCCGTAGCAGTGTTGGTTGGTGGCGACTCCTGCTGTCTACTCTGGCCTGCTCTGGCCTAACCGTGTTCAGCCGTGTTGTGACCACGGGAAACTATTGTTGTCATTCAGAGATTTTCCAACGTTTCTGTGTGAAATTATTTCTCCACTCGAGAAGACTAAGACGAATCTGAAGAAGAAAGACCATAATATCACAAAGAAACAGAGATCGAGTGCTTATTAAACGCGTATTATAAACTTGCCGAAAGTTTCATTCTTTAGCTTGGTTGAAGCTAGCGAAATTTCCTGGGATCACGGCACTAACGCGATCCGATTAGGGTACCGGAATGAACAATTTTTTCCCAAAAATATATAACGGTGAGTGTAATTCCTGGGCTTCTTAACAGCAATATTATTTGCAGTTTTGATCTTAAGTGGATGTTGACTTGTAGGCCTATAAACGTCACCATGTGATCTTCACTGTATTTCTATAGATTTACTCTATTTGTTGACAAGGATATGGTTTAATGCCTTGTGTTTTGCATTATTGAGGACGTTCTTCTTTCTTTTATTAACTTTTGAATTTCTTGAGAAAAGTTCTGAATATATTTTAGATATTATGGTGTTCATCTTCATAATCTCTCTTGTATTTTCCTTATCTCATTCTCTTTCTTGAAACCTCATATCCTCTTTCCTCTCTATACTTTGCATTTTCCCTGTCACACCTCTTTTTATTGCCTGTGTAAGTAACTGATAAAGTTTATTGAGAATTACAAAAATAGTTCATTTTTGATATACGAAAGGGTTAGGATATTCTTACGATGACTACGTAATGCTGATTTTGAAGTTCTAGATATTGTACATAACTGTTTGATTTATCATATTTCAGAGTACATTGTTTGTGGAATACGTTTGGATCTACAATTGTGAATCGTGGATAAAGTATATACAAGGTGGCTTTTGTATAATAGTAAGAGATATTT
This sequence comes from Calameuta idolon, assembly GCA_030142285.1. Taxonomy (NCBI): domain Eukaryota; kingdom Metazoa; phylum Arthropoda; class Insecta; order Hymenoptera; family Cephidae; genus Calameuta; species Calameuta idolon. The sequence goes on along the minus strand of JARQSV010000481.1, from coordinate 241,528 downwards.
GTGAGCTGAAATGTATTCCAAAGACACATCAGAGACTGAGCAAGTTGTTGATTGAGAAGATGGTGAAAATGAGATTCTAGATACTAAATACTTAGATACCGTGAATAATTGTCATTGTGTTCAAAGAAGTCAGTGTAAAAAATATATATACATGAATAAGCCTAATATTTTTAATAATACTTGTAATACGTGTATAATTCATACATCATTGCCAAATGTGTAAAAGTGCTAACTAAACGTCTTTTGAATATCATTATTTATCATTTTAATAGACGTTCCGCATACAAGAATATAAATTACATAATGCCACATAATTTTGTAATTGTACAAAATATGTTTTAAAACTATGAAATCAGTGAGAAAAATAGAGGCAACAGGAGTGTTTGTATTTGCATTATATTAGAATCCTAATGAAAGCTGATCAAATTAATCTTACATCAGAGGATATATATTTTCATAGCTATTAAGAATAATACAATGATTCTGTGATTGACCGAAGGATGCTTCAGCAGCTTTAGACATTTTTCAATAATTCCGTAACAATAAATATACTGTAAAGCTAGAATCAATATAGTCAAACATCTAATTCTAAAATGATAAATTGATCAAGGATGTGTAATCGTCAGAGAGTGAGAAATTTGAGAAAGTTGCAAAATCTTTTGAAAAATATGCCCTAAACTATCAAAGTCACAATAATACATAATCACCGGCTAATAGTCTTGCCTACTGTGACGACATTATTGATAAAAAAAATCTTGGTTGCTTGATTAAAATACTAATAATCTGAACAACTACATATCTCTGCAAGAGGCGTATCTACAGAGAAGACTTCACAGCTGGTATGATTTAGATGACATCCTATGAGAACCCTTAACTGATAAGAGTAATGAAAAGCAAAGATGATGTTATCTTGAATCCTTATATTTTAGGTACATACGAGGAAGTCCTAATGCTGAAAGGAAGTATATCGCCGTATCTGGACACTCATAACGAAGAAGATTCGCCTTACGTAACGCTCAGCAATGGACCGTTCGGTAAGATAAATTCTATTTATTGTACCTTGAAATTAATAACGCTAATGAACGTTTTCAATTTTGTAATTTATCAACGTCTTGCTATTACATTGACGAGTAGTCTGCATTAATGATGATTCGACAATTCATATGATTGCAGCTTATGTAGTCGAGACGCCGAGTACTGAATCCAACCAGAATGGTCACACCCTCGCAGACGTTTATTTCGTTACACCGATTCTCTGCGTCCACTGTAAGTTCATATTCCAGCCCAGATCAGCCGCATATAGAACTAATTTTTAAATGCATTTTGCAAAATAAGATATATTTCAAAGATACTCTTTACAGTTTGGTTAATGCAGTGTAGTTTTCCATGCACACGTATCCGTATATAAAGCTTTCTATCTATCCATATAATCTTTCGAAATGAGAAATCTATTATTAATCTATTATCGTTAATTTTTAATGTTATGTTTATTGCCATTATCGGTCACATGAAACTGTGATAAGGAACAAGCCAATCCAGCTCAGATAAAGAATTTTTGCTATTAACAAACGAGAAGGGCAACATTATTGTTGGATTATTATTTCTTTACGTAAACTTGATGATGTTCATGCAAGAAAAAGTATCCTAATAAATATTCTCTTTTATATTACAGGTGAAGATTATATTTGGGGCACCGGAAAGGTCGGGGTTAAGTGCAAAGGTAAGCTGATAAATTTCTATATACATTTACAGTGTATTAATAATGCAGGCGTTACAAAAGAAAATAAGTTTGCGTGACTCTAGATTAATGATGCCGTATCCACTTATGTTACGGCTTTATTGTCACGGTCGAATTTGTAAAGAGTATTTACAAGTATCTCAATATAATGATGCTCGATTGTTAAACCGGTGGCAGGATCGATGATCCGTTTAATAAGATATTTGCGACAAGTGACGGTGCTTGGTACGGGAACCTCATTTCTCGAATGTTTCGACTCGTCAAGGTGGTGCAAGGATCGTGCAAATTTTCATGCTGAAAGGGGAAAGATTTTTGCGTCATACTTCTACTTCCCCTTCACCCCTGATATTACGAAATACACACTTGGTCCGTATGCATCGACTGCTCGTGTCGGCTCGCATATGCATTTCATTCGTACCAGATGTCGAGTAATCTTAATGTCTCAATTTTTTTATCGAAAGAGGGTATCGTGGGACGTGGAGCACGACATAAATAAAAACAATTTTTATACGCAGTTAATACTAATGCCAATGCCAGCCATTGTAAATTTTACAGTGAGCCTCTCAAATTATACGAGCTAAGCTTCTTGATAATGTATGGGTATATCATTCTTCTGCGACCATTTCAGTAGGATCTTTTTTTAATTATTGCATTTTCTTTTCCAACCCATTTCACCTACCTATTTGCCTAAGGCTCTACCGAGTCTGTTGATTTCTTCGATCTTGTCGCTTACGATTTTCAAATTGACTTTTGATCCTTTCTGATTTTGCTCATTGACCGCCATCTTGTTGGAGAGATTTCTGGTTGAGCATGACTACTGGCTCCGAAGTAGTCAATTTGGCAGCCAGACAACCATTTAATGGCAGAAATAGAATGCTCATTCTCGATAAAGGACGGAGCACAAGAGGGATGCTAGACTGCCGGTAGTCCGGGAAAAGCCGTCGATAATGCATTTTATTGGCGTTGACAGGTGTGCGTTGCCCGGGAGGGAGTCTTTGTTTACTTTCCCTTTTTCGGATATATTGACTGAAACTCTAAAGAGCGAGTGACAACGCAAGAGTTGTAACCAATCCATAGAAGAGTCGCTCGGTAAATTTGAGAGCAGGATTCCTGAGTGGATGAAAATATTTCTTAGTGGGTCTCTCGACACGCTTGGATGATGAGAGCAAATCCAAAAGACGAGCGGAGAGGAGAGGAGTGGCGATAAGAATGGCGTCGACTGGATGTGATTCTGAAACCGGGAAGCAGCAAGTGGGAAGTCGAAGATAAAAGATGGAGCTATCCTAGATGAAAAGGAGGAAGCGAGAGATTCTCCTTGTTACTTCATACGCGGCTATTTTTCAGGGACGTCGAGGGCGCCGGCGCTGGCGCAGTTGCCACTATTGGGCGACGCGGTTCATTTCTTAGGCTGACGACGAGGGCGCCACCGTGGCATAGTAACACGACATACGTAGCGTGTTTCAAGTGGCATAGTATCTGGCTCTCTCTCTCTCTCTCTCTCCCTCCCCCCTCTCCTTTTCTCTCTGACATAACCCCTACCCACCCATTCTACTACAGCAATGTACCGAGTCTCTCGGGGCACCCCGGCCTAACGGCAGAGAGACTTGAAGTGAACGAAGACGGAGTCGCATTTTTTAAAAACAATCTCGTCTCCACGTGGTTGGTTCTTTAGCGAGACTCATGATGGTTACTCGCTCTCTGTCAGCACAGGGTCTGCTCTTACCACCCGTAGGAGTTCCGTAGGATAGGAGGGCGCCGGCCGGCTGCTGCCGCTTATGTTCTCCTTTGCTACTTGTTCGAACTCTGCTTCTTGGTTCGACTTTACTCTGCTCGCAGAATGTTTGACGGTTGGAAATGTAACTGGTACCTTGTAACGTTGTTTCTTCTGTTATGACTGATGATACAAAAAGGAAGCAGTAATTCGCTGTTGATAATGGAAGTCGCAGATTCTCTCATAACTTTTTAATCTGATCCAAATGCGATGATGACTAATTTGTTGAACGATATGAAAGTTGATGAAATTTTATTCCACGCTGTTAAATTTCATCCTAAGCATCCGAATTCTTTTCTCATCCAAAGTGGTAGAAACTCTTTCTCACTTGGTGGCTCACCCTGGACGAGTCTTCGATCGATTCTCACGGTGCCTAATCGGGTTGTTCATCTTCTCCGATGGAGGTTCGAATTAGCCTCTCGCGAATCGCGTAGGAATTCCTAGCGGCTTTCGATTTCGAGTGTCTCATGTAGTTGCAGCGGACTTCGCGTACAGGAGAGTCGTGCTGAAAGTCAGGAGTCATGAGACTCGTACGAGAGAGAGAGAGAGAGAGAGATCAGCAAGTGGTAATGGGTGACGTTCAGCGGAAGAGGGAGAACCTTGGATGCAATCGCACGGTTCGTCGATGCGTCGATACGGCCCTTATCCGACTGGTTCGCCGTCTTCTTCTTTCGGCGTTTCATAATTTTTCGGGCGGTTCCGAGACTTGGAGTATCCAGGAACGCGAGTTCCAACTCCGGCACTCGATGTGCTAAATTTACGAAAATCTAACGCACGGCGAGGGATTCTTCGGACTCTTCAGATTCTTGGCAGAAAATCCACATTGACTTTACGTTCGGGTCGTCTTGGGTGCGACGGACCGATAGAAGGTCCACGTCGAGGAGGTGGCTGAATAGATTTAGGAAGGTAAGAGGAGAACGAGGAGGAGAAGGAGGAGAGGAAGGAGGAGGAGGAGGAGGAGGAGGAGAGGGAGACCAGAGCGGGCAGCGAACTCGGTCATCATAACGAGTTTCCACGATACCTCCTGAGAGTCGATTAGAAGGTGATAGAAGGTGAGGCTAGATATCCATTCGGTATCCATTCGGTATCCATTCGGTATCCGTTCGGCATCCGTTCGGTAGGTCTGCTACAGGGGGACCCGTCGCCGAGCGAATCACAGACGAGTCCCGAGCACGTTTCTCGTGCATTAAAATCGAGCGCGGCTCGATAACGTAAAGGTCAAAGTAACATGGGAAAATCACGCGTTACACCTACACGGTTCTCTTTCTCTTCTATCTGGCGTCGCCTCGCGATCGGAGATCAAACAGAAGGAACTCCATTCCGGCATCGATCCTATTTTACCATTCTCTTCTGTTTCCCTTCTACGTTCTTCTGCATTCTACTTCTGTATACCGTCCAAGACTTGGAGGGGAACTCCCGGCGCGCCGAGTAGCTTTTGATCCTCCTAGTTCGCGCGGTTGGTGCTTCTTCTCGTTTCACCTGGCACGCATCTCTCCTGATCAGCATCGCTCTCGGTCCATCTCGGTCCATTCGGCGATTCGCCCCGAGAAAAAGTATTTGCGTGGGCAACGAGTAACCTTTCCTTGCGCGAGATGAAACTTCGATCAAGACCTCGACCGATGAATTTGGTCACGCGTAAGTCGAGTCACGATTTATGTCCTCGTAAAAAAAGGATATCTCGTGGCGGATTCAGTCATTTATTTGGCCTTACTTGAGAAAAAGACTAAATCGTTGATGCTTTTCGTCAAATCGTGAACCCTGACTCTCTGGGAGCTGCTCGAGCTTTCAGCCGAATCCTTGGCTTTTTTTTGTCACGATGAATCTGCTTTACGACCCTCGGAATTTATATTGGGGCAGCTAATCGCCAATTGGCACGTGGCTGCGATCGCGAGCATGGAAAATCTCGGACAGGTTAACGGAGTAGAAGGAGAGGGGGAGAGGGGGAGAGCGGGAGAGCGGGAGAGCGGATAAACGGATAAAGATATATTAAAAAGGAAAAGAAGACGGAACGAGTTATTTTTACGTAACCATCGTACCGATCCTCGCGATAGAGATAGATAGCGATTAAAGTCTATGACACTGTGCATGTATGCAGAAAGCAGAGGTTAGGCGATTAGGCGATAGGCGATAGGCGATAGGCGATGGGCGATAGGCGATAGGCGATAGGCGATAATAGCGACATCGAAGTGTCGGCGCCTCAGCCGTGGAATTTATATGCGTCAGGAAAGAGAAGCGCCAAACCCGACAATTTTGGGAGTCGTGCTGCGTACGGTCCTCCCTCGTAGCTCTTTGGCTCTTTGGCTCTCTGGCCGTGTGGCCGTGTGGCCGTGTGGCTGTGTGGCCGTGTGGCCGTGTGGCTGTGTGGCCGTGTGGTCGTGTGGTCGTGTGGCTGTGTGCCGGCACACATGGCACGGAGTCGCGCGCGCGAGCGAAACGTACGCGGCAGAAAAAAGTGAGCAAATACGTGGAGAGGAACTGGCGAGTCTTCCGAAGGACAATCGAATGGGGTCAAAAGTCCTCCTGTTGCTACGTGCGCGAAGCCGTAGAATCGTGCGCGCACGTTGCTCCTCCCTCTCTCTCGATCCCTCCCGTTCTCTCTCTCCTCCTCCTCCTCCTCCTCCTCCTCCTCCTCCTCCTCCTCTCCTTCCGCTCTACCAGCACCTCGCTGGCAGCGCTCTATCGTCTCTCCTCTCTCCACTTTCTTTTTGTCTCCATCTATCCCCCCCCCCCCCCCGCCCCGCCCCCCGCACCCCATTTCCGTTTCTCTACTCTCCTCTTCCCTTTTTTTAATTTCTCTTCTTCTTAAACATCTTCTTCATCTTTGTCTTGTATTTGTTTTTTATTTTATCGTTTTCTCCTCCTGTTTTCTGCTCGCATTCTGCAGTTTCTCTCCATTTCTCCATCCTCTCCTGCGCGTAGCATGTCTTTCCCAGTAAGTGCACGACGTTTAGGCTTCATCGTAGACGCTGAGCGTCGACGTCGCTGGACTCGCACGATTCGTCGGTTCGCCAGACAGCTCTCGATTAGAGTGAATTCTGCTTTGCCTAATCTCGAATGACAGTCGCGCTTCGGGTCATCGTCACGATAACCCTGGACGTCCGTCATCGAGACGAAAAGCTTTTTTGAATTTCGCTCCGAGACTCTTTCGGTCTTGCTCAATCCTCGATCTCGCGCGCTCCGGTGGCTTCGGTTGGCGCAAACCCGAAGCACAAATCAGATTGGTCTTCTTTCGAAGGTTCTTTTGTCCCTGGCTGGATATTCTTATTGGTTGGAGGCAGGAAGTAGGAAGCTGAACCGTCTCTCCCTCTCTCCTTCTCTCTCTCTCTCTCTCTCTGTGTTCTCCGTCATTCGACTACTCTGTCAGCTGAATTCGGTCAGGAAGAGTATGTTATATCGAAAATAACAGAGAGCAAGAGAGAGAGAGAGAGAGAGAAGTTTGAACTGCGATATCTGAGCTTTTAACTTCTAATCGATTAGTGGTTACCTAGCTACCTAGGTCAACCGGACGAGCCGATTAATTTCGGCGTAGGAAAAGAATGGAAATTTCCAAGGCTGCAGGATCCTTTCCAAGGATGCTCTCATTCGATTGAGATTTCCGAAAAACTTTTCTTTATAATCTCCGTCAGATCTACGGAGACCTCCTTCCTTACTCCTTGACTCGCGAGTCGCTCTAAGTCGAGTCATGGAGATCCTACCCATTCTAGGAGATCCTGTCGAGTAATCGAATCGCCACTGGAAGACCTGGGGAATCGTTTATTTTGATTAAGGTATCTCGTCTCTCTACACACTTCCGCCGTCGAGTGCTCATAGAGAGGGGAGGGGGAGGGAGGGGGGCAGGCTCCAGCCTCTTTGACGTAACACTTCTTCGATCTGCCTGATTTGCCGATTTGTTGAATTCGCTTGATTTAGCATAGCCACTGATAATACATGGGTTGACTCTCCTGACTCTCCTGACTCTCCTGACTCTCATCGGCATCCGGGTGGCTCATTCGCGGCGAAATAAAGCGAGGCGAATTAATCGCGCGGATGTCAGCTTCCGTCGAATCGGACGGGGCCTCCCTGCCCGATACGAATTTCATTCGGCTCGTCGACTGGTGGCGATTCGATCGGGAATCGTTCAGGGCGAGCGACTTGCACGCAGCGTGGCCGTAGCCTTTGGCCTTAATCTACCGAATTAAATCGGCGTCGACCTCGACCCACTCCGAGGATCTCGCAGCACTTTAGCCCTTGTGCATCTGCCTCACCTGGAAGTGCTCGTCGCTGCAGCATCTCCAGCACCACTGACCTCCCCCGGCTCCTTACGCTCTCTTTTACCCTTTCATCCGCGTCACACGGCAGATCACTGTCTGCAAGGCGGAAAAAAGAAACTGCACGAGCGATTTTCTCCTTGACACCTCAGTGCTGATAATCCGGATCAAGATCGAAGGCGTCTTTCGGCTTTGAATTCCTCCGCTAGCAATGCTACTAGCAACTAGAGGAAATTATCCAGGTTCCTGGCCTCGCGCCTAAGGACGGTTCAATCTGCCGTCCCATCTCATTCAAGGTCAAAGGAATCTGACTGGAAGGAGATTCACAATTAACGAGGAGTTCTCAAAGAAAAGTAATATCTCACTGAAGGAGAACAGATCGGTAAGGACCTATCGCCTCAGTACCAGAGTCGGTTAGTCAGCTGTGTAGTCGGACTAGTCGGCAGAGTCGTCTAGGCAGTCAGGCAGTCAGGCAGTCAGGCAGCACCCGCACGTGTGTCTAGGCGTTAAGATACGCGCGTCTAAATACATTCATAAAAACATCGATCTCAGGAGCCGATTCTACGCGGCAAGAGGTGCCTACCTACTCACCTACGAGACACGCACGGTCTCTCACACTTATCGCGCACGTCGCACGGCGACTCTAGGAGCATCGAGACTCAAGTCGGCCGCGCATATCAGGCCGGTCGATTAAACTAAAATTAACTCGACCGCCTCGAGCGAGTTCCTTCGTTTGATAGCGTCTTCGCTCGGCCTACTCCGCGATTCCGCTCCGATCCCGTCTCTTCCGTTTCGTTCCGTTTCGTTCCGTTTCTTCCGTTTCTTCCGTTTCCTTCCTGATAACTGCTCTCCTCCTTTTTCGTTACGTTTCAACTTTTCATC
>JARQSV010000481.1:216591-232790 GCA_030142285.1 Calameuta idolon | reverse complement strand
TTCCGTTTCTTCCGTTTCTTCCGTTTCCTTCCTGATAACTGCTCTCCTCCTTTTTCGTTACGTTTCAACTTTTCATCTTCTCATCTTTTTATTGCGACTCTGATCCTCCTCTGTATCAACAGCTTCCAATCGATCTATCCTTAGATTTCGGAAATCTGAACATTATTTATGGCAGTGACGTTGGCAACGCAACTTCCACCGGGACCGTCTTCATTTTTATTTTCCTAAGTTTATTTGTTTTTTCTTTATCTCCTCGATTTAGATTTACTTCAGTTCAGAATATATATATATAGCTAGCATAAAGTATGATTAGGTAGCTCTAATCTTTTCAGTGCTGGAAGGTGTTTTTATCGCGCACGTGTCACTGCTTCGACGGCATCTCGCCATACCGCACTGTGCGACACGACGCTCACCAAAGTTCTCAATGCGTAACTCACATGGTTCCGCTTGTTGACTTATTTTATCTTTACTCCTTTTACGCGTATACACGCGGTAAAGGGGCTGTTCGCTATTATTCCCTATTCAGCCGAGAATACGCAGCCGTCGCTTCATCGTTTTACTAAAGCGTTACGATTGTCACAATCACTGAGTGGAAATAGAATTTATTCTTTGCTCTCGTTCGTCCACTCTTCAATCTGACATATGTGTATTTACACGAACAAGAAAAATATATACAATATCGATTGTGATTTTCCGAATTGGTTGTTCAGAATGTCTCATGGCTGCCAGTTTGAATATCCATAATTTTATAAGTCTATTTGAGTAGCACTTATACTGAATAGACATATACATTCGTGTATATATATATATATATCCTCATACTAACACAACTTAGGGCGAACGTTTGGCACGTTTCGGTTGCTACTATCTACTTTGTCCCACCTACAGTGTCTCATCTCAACTGATCTCTACTCTCTGCCTCTTTGCGTTCTCCTCGTTCTTCTTTCTTTGCTCAGAGCTGTATTTGCCAAGTTGGCTATATTGCCTGCCTGCCCGCCGCCCGTCCCGATTCACTTGGTAACGACGCGCGGAAGACATTCAAGGACCGACCGACCGATTCTTCGATTTACAAGTATATTTACAAGTCGGAGATTCCGCGTTCGACGCGACGCGGAACTTGAAAAGTACTCGAAGATCCGAATGACTTTTCGGTCCTCTTGTTGTCGTCGCGACGTGAAAAGGAGACGTTGGCAACGGCCTCTCTCGTTCTCATCGCTCGCTGGTCTCTCCTCCTGCTCGCTCGAAATACATTGTCTTACTCGGCGGCCCTCGGGGAGCGACTCCTTTTCGAGGATTCCGTCGGATTCCGTTAAACGGTCCGAAGAGGTACCGTTAGCCTTGGTCGATCCGATCAGATGGTACCTCGGGTAACGCGCACGCTTCTCTCCCACTCGGTTCTTCCCTTGAGCCTGAGTAGCTCCCTCCGATATCTTCTTTCTTCTCTATCCGTTCGTTGCTCAAGACGTCCCTTGGAATATCTGGGAGACTATCGATTCGCTCGGTAGTCCTAGTTGCCAGTTCTCATTGTTTCACCGGCATCCAGGATCCAAGTATCCTGACGTTCGATGAAAGTTTTCTTTCGCGCACTCGCGCACTCGCGCACTCGATCCATCCCTTTTCTTCTCTCTTTAATTGGTTTACGTTCAGGAGGATTTGCACTCGTTGCGTCATTGTCAATGAGATGCGTTCATTCCAGGCTCTGGTCCTGGCCTAACATCCCAAGATTTGGAAATATTTAAAGCTGCAACATTCTTCCCATCCAGTACTCGATCCTGTGGAGACTTTATTTCGCTAGAGAAGGAAACGAGGAAGAAATGGAATTTTGAAAATTCCCATCATAAGTCTGTGGTGCTTATGAAAATAGTAATATCAATTGGTGGTGCAGCACACCTTTATAATTGTTAAGGCTGTCGCGCGGATCATCAGGTATGCCATACCCCACTCTCCTTCGGAGGGATCTCACAGGCAGCAGGGGTAGTCGTGTTACAAATTAGGAGAAGGGCCGGGGGGGGGGGGCTCTATGTCTATATGTCATGTATTTAACGAGGCTTATATTTTGTATAAATGGATCTTACGTTTCTCATGAATCCGTATGGATGGAGGAGTAGGTAGTCTATATAGTAGAGAATTCCCTGCTTATAGGCCGCGTGGTGTATGTATACGTAGGATAAATTTGATAAATACAGACGGTACGCGGTAGCTGTTTTTCCTCGCGAAGAAATTCTTTATCTTCCCTCTCTCCGTTCTCCGTTCTGGTTTCTCCGATCGATTAGCAAATGTTTGAAAATAGCTACGGCACTCTTATCGATTCCCAAGCTTAAAGATTATAATCAATAGTAATGTAGGTGCCAAGCGCGTCGGTGGATTTTAGTCCTGAGGATTCATGGAAAATGAGAATCACACTTGGAAGTCAATGAAGCGTGCAGAGGACGTAGTTGGTCACGGGGATCGTGGTCGGGGGTCAAGGGTGATGCACGCAGGCAGGGCTAGGCCGATAGAAAAGACACGCGCGCGTCACTCGATTCTCTGGGATGGCGTCTCGATCGAAATTAAGCCGCGATGCGTTTCGCTAAGTGCAGCCGGGATGCAATGTCGGAGCTGCATTGATTCGGCAGTACAGCGACTACAGCGACTACAGCGACTACAGGGAGCTGCAGGGAGCTGCAGGGAGCTGCAGGGAGCACAGCAGGGATCCTCTGACGGATGCCACGGGTAGCCAAGACCTCTTCGTCGTGAAACACGTATTTGGCCGATGAGTCGGATGTCTCTTCTAGAGTACAAAGCCTCCGAAGTGATTTCGCAGGGTGCTCTTTAAGGGACACAGGGTATAGAATTGCAAGAACGAGGGAAACACTTTGTTTCCCTAAATACTGCGTTTATGCAGAAATTCTTATAGTCCATGTAAAATCCTTTAGTATGCGTCTGCCTGGGAATAAGCTTCTTCTTGGGATTCTCCTGTATTCTTAGACTTGAGAAACGAAGAGAGAATAATGGAGGATCCAAGGGAGCCATGGAGTCGGAAGGTTAGAAGGTTAAAGTACGGGGGATTCTTGAGACAAGGCAGAATTCGTTAGTCGATTCTTAGGGCCACCGTCAAATCAGGAATGATCGTGACGTCGACGACGGTGAAAAAAGAACGACGACGTTGACGTCAGGAGGGCTAAGGAAGAAATTGAAGAGTTTGGTGTCGTTCGTGCGAGAAGGCAGAGCCAGAGACGGACGCAGACGCAGGCGCAGACGCGGAGACGCAGACGCTATGCTTACAAAGCGCGCGTGTTGGTGAACGACGAACCCGAGTCCGGGGATCCGAGATTGGGCAATGGTTCTCTACGGTGGAGCGGTGGAGCGGTGGAACGATGGAACGATGGAACGATGGAACGATGGAACGATGGAATTGTGGAATAGAGGAACGGACGGGGCTACGGAAGAGAGGGCCTTGCGCGCGGTGCGACGTCGCGTTCGTGCGAGGGACAACTGCGCCACGTACGGCCGGAAAGAGCCGAGGAGATATCAGGGCCGTACGGGTCGCGGGAGTTCTTGGCGTTCTTTCAGATATCCTGAAAATTGGCCTGATTCCTACGCTAGAGAATATTAGTCACGAGGGACAAAAATAATGATGGAAATGATTCTGAGAATTTTCTTTTTTCTTCTTTATGACAAGATTGCGTCATATATTAGCTCAGGGCAATCCTGACGACCTTGCCAAATTAATTACTCAACTTTACGAGGAGTTTCAGGGCAGAGATCATAAACTCTGTTTCTGGTGTTTCTGTCTAGCACTGTCTACCGCCTGGAAACTCCTTTCCCTCTGGATTGCAGTGGTTTACAGCTCCACCTCCTCTTTTCGTTTTCTGCAAGGTGGGAGCGTGCATGAGATTCTTTATGTGGATTTCGAGAGGAGATATGCGAGAGTCTGGCGGAAAATTACCTTCCTAAAGTAGCGACAATCGGCTCGTAACGTTTCGAATGCCCGTTCTATCTAAGACGGCTTATCCTTAGACGCTCAGAGGATGGAAATCGTCATGCTCACATCACCTACCGCTAGAAAGTTCAGGAGTAACACTGGAAAGCTGTGAAAAATCCTGAGGTCGTGGGGTTGAAATTTCTAATCAGGCACATTCAGGATTCCTATTTGGAATACTCGTTGTTTCTACGAGAGACACTGTCAGCCGCTGTTGCTATTCGGATATCTGATTTTAATCGTAAATAGAAGTGAAAAGTTAAGAAAAACTATTGAGTTGAACAGCTTTTGAGCATTGAACGAAGGATGGTAGCTCAGGAAGAAGGGCGTTGCGGCGCCTTCTACGAAGTACGGCACTGCTTGGCAAAGGCCACGAACGTCTCCGAGGTTTCCCGGGAACGGCCGAGCGGGTCTACGGCTGAGCCCGAACAGCTCGAGCGCGAGCTATGGCTATTGACCGAACCTGGCAGACCGGCCGGTCAGCTGTGAGCTGAGCCGAGTGACTCTGCCGCACGACTTGCCAGCACTGAGAGTCTTGGACTCGTCGAAGAAAAGGCGAAAAACTCGTAAAGTCCGGGGCTAAATTTGGATAAACATTGTGTTCGTGGAGACGCTCGCAGGAATCGTCGTCGTCGTCGTGTGGTCGTCTCTCCGAAGCCTCTTGGAATCCTTCACGAAATCCCCAATAGAGTGTTCGCCGAAAAGAGAGAAGAAGAGAACGAGCGAGCGAGTGATTATCGAGTGAGTGAGCGAGTGAGCCAATGAACTGGCACGAGAGACAAAGAGACAGGCTGCCAGCGAGTGAGGAAGAGCGAATAAACGCGAGTTAAGCCAGAAGAGAACCGAAGGAGCGGTTACCCCGGGTGTCATTGTGTCGCCGCTTCCGAAATATCCAGTGCTTCGAATCGCCGGCCCCATCTTCGACTTGGGCCAACGTTCCTCGCGACGTTCCTACTGCTCGAGTACTCTACTCGATTTGGCTGTACTTGGCGAGTGGGCCAGTTGCGTGAAGCACAGCTAATCGCCGGCTGAGCCCCTCGGGGATCCTTCCACTGGCTTCCCGGATCCTCCTCGTCGTGAGAAGAGCCGCTCTCGCTCGCTCGCGGCGCGCGACACCGTGAACGAACGGAGATACGAAAAATCAGGGAAAAACAGCGCGGTAGCAACGGGGAAACCGCACACGCGGCAGTGAAAGCCAAGGCGGTTCAGTGCGAAGGCAGTGAGCCAGTCAGCCAGGCAGTCAGGCAGCCACTTGGGCAAACGTAGAAACTGCCGCTCAGAAAGGATCTCGTGTTCTCTCGCGAGATATCGATAGACCAAAGAAGAGAAGAACCAACGAAAGAGCTGGTTCGACTTACTGACTAGAGGCAGTCGGCCAACCAGTCAGCCAGTCAGCCAAGCAGCTAAGCAGTCAGCCAACCAATTAGCCGGGAAACAGAAGTGTGTACGAAGTGCTGTACAGGTGTGGTGTGCTGCTCGTGTGCCGTCCGGCGAAAAGCGCAAGCTACCAGTGGATTTTTTCATCGCAAAGTGTAACTGCATGTGCCAGAGAGAGCGAGAGAGAGAGAGAGAGGTCGCGAAGAAGGAGCATTAGGAGGAGCTGCTCGAACTAGGTGGAGAAGGTGTTGAAGGAGGAAAAGAAGGATGAACTGTTGGTGGAGGAAGAACACGCGAACGCACGTTCTAATTATAATGTGAAGAAATCAGCCTGTTCGATTGTCCGTCTACGCGGAACTCTCCTCGAGCCTGTTTGCGTTTTTCCGTGGCCGTCCTCGAAACTCGCTCTGACGATCGATTTATCGATCGATCGATCAGCCGGCCGATTACGATTCTTGATCGCGTCGTCCGTGATCTTGCCATAGAATTACGAACGATCGGAGTCTTATATTCTTCATTCGCAATGTATTTTCTATACTGAGCGAAGAGCAGCACTTGGTTCTTCCATCGCGCAAGGTCAAGAGAGACTCTAGCAGTGACTGTGTGTGCAGAGGTTTCATCGAAGAAGATCAACTTCTTGATTTTCTGCGAAGATCGCCTGAGAGTTCTTTCAGTTTTATAGAAAATTTACTTGGCCGGCATATGTGCGCGCTGCTCTCTCACTCTCTCTCTCTTTTCTCTTTCTATGAATTGATCGCAGTGTAAAGCAGATGGAATGAAATTGTTTTGTGCTTTTTATTAAGAAATGTGCGCCGAGCGGCAACAAGAGCGGCAGCAGGAGCACCAGGAGTAGCTGAATCCGAAGGCGGGATCGGGAAAGCGACAGGACGTTGTTGGAGTCAGAGAGCAAGCGACGTGGGGTGGAGGGGAACTGAGAGAGAGAGAGAGTGAGAGAGAGAGAGAGAGGAAAGGGGAAACAGGAGAGTCCGAGAGGCCGAGAGTGTGAGAGAATAAGAGAGTAAGAGGGAGGGCAGGCGCGTGTTGCCGGTCGATCATGGAGTCGAAGGAACGTTGCTGGGACGACCTTGAGAAACTCTGGGAGATCTAGGAGGCTCATCGAAGTCCTCTTGAGCACCCTGAGTTAATCTAGACTGGACGCAGAGGAAAGAGGAACGGAACAAGAAGCAAAGAAGGAATAATAATAAGAAGAAGGCAAAGAAGAGAGGCGTCGGTAATCGTAGAAGAAGAGAAAAGGACGTACGAAAAGTAAAGACGTCGAAGAAGATAAGGTTTGGCTCTTCGTGAAGAGTTCTCGTGTGATTTCGTGAGACGCGTAACTCTCTCGCGGCATTCCGAAAAGCTCGAATTATTTCGGGCGAAACCTGTTGTGATACGAGGACGAGGTGGAAGGTGCAGGAGGAGGTGTTGCCGAATAAAGAGAAGGAGAGAAGGAGAGAAGAAAGAGGACAGAAAGGAGTGTGTTGCGGTGTATCTTGCGGTGAAGGTTTGCGATGATGATCACGGCGGTTGCGGTGCTGATGCCGGTGCCGGTGCCGATGTCGGTCTTAGAAGCTTCGTCTTCTCGCTGCTAGCAGCAAAAGGCGGTAGAACAGCTGCTGATTGTGCCGGTGGTTCTGGTGCTGGTTGCGCTGCTGAATCTGGTAATGCTCCTAGTGCACGGCGAGGACACGCGTCGAACCGTGCTTTCCGTCCTGAGACTCTGTCAAAGATCCTCACGAATTGGCACGCTAACTCAAAACCGGTTCCCGTTTTACTCTGCCGATTCCGCATCCGTAAAGGTCGTGCCGAGCGAAGAATGAAATTTATGGAAAGCGAATTTGCGCGAGGACCGTCGTAGGTGGCGGAGAAGAAGAGGGTCAAGAGGATCAAGTTGATCAAGTTGAAGAGTCTCGTAGTCGCGGTAGTCTTAACCGCCGATGTCCTCGAAGCTCTCTAAATGTTGCCGATCGCCACGCTCGCAAGTCCATCCTGGGACATACGGAAGACGTCGTTAGAGATGCAATTGGCTTTTTTGGGCGCAGCTTATTCGAACTGTGATCACTAGAGTTTAACGTTCAAACGAGAAGAAGGAGGAGGAGGAGGAGGAGGAGGAAGATAGTCAGATGATAGTGGGAAGGCTTAATAAGAGTAATAAAAAGAGTGAGTGAGTGAGTGAGTGATAGGGGGAGGAGCCGTAATTTTGATAATCTGTTTGCGATAAAGTTATTATTAGACGGAAGAGGAAGATCGTGTCGCCGAGGAAGCGGACCTCAGGTGGTCTTACTGATTTAGCAAGATGTGCAGAGCGACGGGGCCTTGGTGGATTGCCGTGAAAAAAGACCAGGAAGTCTAGAAACGGAAGCAGCTTCGGTCAAGTCGCGAGGCAGGCGAAAGTTCCAGCAGGTAGAGACAGACTGAAGAAGACCGAATGTACGAAATGGAGGAGAGCAAAGGAAAGCGGAGGAGCGGAAGTTGTAGCAGAAACAGTCTGCGAGTGGACCAAGCGTCGTTAGCCGACAGTCCGTGGACGGAACGGCGTAAAACTTAATTAACCGTTTAATGAGCCTGAGGAAAGTGAGAGGCGAACGAGGAGGAAGTGGAAGAAGAGGAAGAAGAGGAAGAAGCAGAAGAAGCAGAAGAAGAGGTAAACTAGGAAGAAGACGAAGTAGTGATGAAGCGTGTGGTAAACGCGTCAGCTGCCCAGGTGCAGTCAGTGGCCCAGAAGATACAGCAGAATCTCCATAATCCAATAAGTCCCGAGGAGGAGTCCTCGGCTCTGTCGTTTGGCCCGATCAACGGCAAGTCCTCCTCGGCGAGCCTGAAGCAGCACCAGAGCGCCGCCAAGAATGACTCGAAAATCTCGCCAGCAATGTCTCGACTGTTAGCCGTAGACTCGGACAATTACATGCTGCGAAAGGGTATAGGAAGCTCGGGCAACGGGACCGCGTTGGACCGCACTCCTGGCGCTGCTAGTACTACAAACATTAGTAACATTAACGATATTACGTCCGCCATCGCTGCTACCGTTGCAACGACTTCGACGATCGGCGGATCAGCCGCGACCATTGCGCCGGGCATTCCGAGCAACGTAATTCAGCATCAGCAGCAACAGGACGCGAGGCAGCGAACCTTTGGTATCTCGAATGGCTCCAAGAGTTCACTCTCGATACCATCCTCCCGAGTCCTCACCGTCCAGGAATCGACGCTGACGGATGGGACTTTTAGTGATTCCTCGAAGCATCAAGAGTCGCAGCTAGCTGCCTTGGGATGCGACTCCAGAGGAGACTCTGCTGTAGCCTCCTCCGGCAGAGGGAGTGCCACCAAGAGCGATCCCTTGTCCCATGCCAATCATTCGAATCACTCGAATCACTCGAATCACTCGAATCACGCGAATCACGCGAATCACCCAACCCAGTCGGTTTGGCCAAAGAGTGCAGGACAATCGGTTGCTGCTGCTGCTGGCGGTGGCGGCGGTGGCGGCGGTGTCGGAGCTGTCAGTGCTGTCAGTGTTAGTGGTGGAATGACCCAAGGACGATATTTTTCCGGTCAACAACAGTCACAGTGTCAGTTTTCCAGTAACCCGAGTACCCCAGGGACGAATCCGCCGTCCCCAAACCCAGTCGATGTCGTCGGCCTCGCTGGTCTCGTAGGCAGCGGCCTTTTGACTGCGTTAACGAATACCGGAAAGCAGGTGCCTTCCTCGAAGCAGGTCCTGGACGCGATCCTCCGGCGCATCCTCAGTGGGCAGAACATAGCGGCTGATTCGCAAGCCTGGCAGTTGGCCGGTTTCCAGCTGCAGCTGCCGATTCGTGCTGAATGGGAACGCGAATCGTCAGGAGCAGCTCCTCTTCCTAACGGATGCGCCGAAGGCACCGCTTACGGGGAAACGCGAAACGTCATCGGCTGCGAGGAAGACGCCATAGTGACGTGCGCCAGGCCCCTGTCCTTCCATCATTTCATGTGCTGGTGCGGCAGTTCTCAAGTGCAGCCCAAAAATACGGACTCTAACCTCAAGTCGCCGGACGAGAACTCTGTCGATTCTAACGTTACGATGGACGTTGACCTGGTTAGAGCTCGTAACAATGCCACTAGCAACAATCACAGTAGTAACAAAATAAACATCAACAATAATAATAACTGTAGTGAAAACAATAACAAAAATAACGGGGCACAAATTAGTAGTGGCAAGCCGATAATCGATAGGGTAGCTAATCACGTTAATTCATATGGGAGTTTATGTTGCTGTATGTGCGGATCTCTCTGTCCCTCAGAGTGCCATGCGTGCTTCCACGTCGTCTGTTCGGAGTATAACGGGCAGCATCCATGCCAATGGAGCACCAAGGGTCATGCTCTGCCGGGGCAGGTCTTCGACAAAGACAAGGTGAGTACCTCAAATTCAGCCTCAGTCGCCTTTCCTATTTAACCACGAGTTACTATAGGCCTACCAATTTCTTTTCTCCTTTTTCTCTCTTTTCTCTCTTTCCATCTCTTTCCATCTCTTCGTTCTCGCCGATTTCATCGCTACCATATATCCGCTCTAATAGGTTACACATATTGCTTCTTAACTTCCTACCTTCCAACCTTCCAATTTTGAAGAACGATGCCTCGATTGTGTCGCGATAATTAGAAAGGTAGTCCAGCTGCCCTCGGGGCCCTCTCTACGCCAGAACCATATCGCACTGGTCTTTGGTTCTCTTGGGCCACTTTGCCCGATATTTCAAAGAAGGAAAGGAGAACAATCAGCTGGGAGAAAACTGCCAAAGGAAGATGTTTTTGCGTCGCTCTTTCGTTCTTATTTCTATTTTTTTTTTTTTTTTTTTTTTTTCGTCAAGTATCTCTATACATATATTTTTCTTCTATTCATCAGAGCAGTCTCCAGAACGAACTCGAGTCTCGAGCTGATCCAGGCGCCATTCCTAGCCTTACGTTATTCTTTTTAAAAGTTTCCTCATTTTCCCGAGTTTCCCTCCCACCGCCCTCGTCCTCCTGCTCTTCCTCACTTCCGTCCCCGAGTCTCCGCCAAAAGGACATTTCCTTCCTACAAAGATAACAGTGTTCTCCGTGCACGGTTGATTCCCGAGCGACACTGAGAAAAATGAAGCCTCTATTTCCTGTGCCTGGATGACAACGAGCGTCGCCTGAGACGTCGATCTCCTTGCCTGGCGCCACGTTAAAAACAAGAAGACGCAATCAAAGCCAAAGTTCCTTGAATATCTCCATATCGATTCGTGCCGGAGACGCAGTCCCGTAAGCAACGAATACATAAGTCAGAACCGTGCTAGTATCTTTTTGCATCGTAAGTCAATAAACGAGAAGCCACTGCCATGAGTGTTTAGTAGTCAGTGACTACTAATGGAGGAATGATCCGACGAGTATATCCGATGGCAGCGGTGTATCCGTGTATCCGATAGAGAGACTGGGAAGGAGTGGCTGGCAGTGGCTGGCAGTGGCTCCTAGTGGCTCCTAGTCGGCTGTCGTGAACCCGGCGTAGGCGCAATAGGCAAACGATTCCACGCGCCTCTTCCTCCCGCACAAACTTCTTATCAGCAAATAGTTCAGTATCTCGCAGTTGGTTTCTAAGAACCGTTGCGATTATTAGAGCCAACCTCCCACGTGCAGCACTGTCCTCGGCAGATAAGTGCATCTTTGACCAGGAGAAGCAGAATGAGAGGAACGTTGCGCAAAAGGCAGGCTGGGTCGCAGCTAACAAATAAAAGGTGTGGCGACGAATAAAGGGCAACGCGTTGCCCCCATCCTCCGGATTCACGCAGCAACAGCTGCCCTTTAAACTCCGAGGAAAACGTAGATCGCGCGTGGCTTGACCAATCGAGAGAGAGAGAGAGAGAGAGAGATCCTTCGGGCTATCGATAAATATTCCAGCTGTCCGATTGCCCCGTGATTACCAGCGAGGGATCGACATTCCGTAACTGTAGGAACTCTACTAGGTCCGTAGGAGGAACTAGGAAGAAACTGCTAGGTCGATTAAGGCTCCTTTCGAAATCTACTGAATTATCGAATTCCCATCTATTCTCGATCAAGCGTAATATCGATCTCTGTACCGACGCCTGTACCGACGCCTGTACCGACGCCTATTCGGCCACGACGACGATGACGACGGCCATCCAGGAAGTCGCGATCGCAACACGATTCGAGGATCCTTCGTAGCTACTTGAACGATCCGTACATATAAATCGGTTATCATCGGCAGTTTAAGAGTCATTGTGTGTAGGTAACGTGACAGGAGGAGGAGGAGGAGGAGGAGGAGGTGGAGGGGGAGCCCGGTTTACCGACGAGTCTAGGAGACACGCAGCACGCGTTCTGCATCTAGCTTTACTCTTTTACACATTCTCCAGGTACACGCGTGGGCTTGTGAGCTTCCTTGCTCTGTAGGACTCCCTTTCTTCCTTCCTCCCCCCCCCCCTCTCTCTCTCTCCCTCACTCACATTAAGCCTTCTTTGAGGTTTTTTGTTCTATTACGTTGACGATCTGACATTGACTACGGCGATAAACTTCGTTGATAATTTCTCATTCATTCTTCGTGTTTCGTGTCCGGTCAGCTGCCTGCGCGGTCGACCGCATGCGCGCATTTTCATTAATGCTTTTCAAGGAAGTTCCCGTCTCTGCTGTGTATATACGTAACGATGCATGATCATCGGACAGACTGATAAGCAAATTACAGATAAGAATAGCGTGCGGCGAGGACAGAGCGGAAAGGAAAGCGGAAAATAAGAAAGGGAACTGGGATGTGCCAGATTTTCGTATTTTTACTCAAGAGTCTGGAGCAGCTTGAGTCCAATGTATTTTCTACGTTACGATGTGGCAGCATTGAATATCAGGCGGGGCTCAGGTTAGGTCTCCTCTCCTTCCCTTCACCCCCTCAATCTTTATCTTTTCTTTCTTTCTTCTTCGCCCTCTTGCTCTTCCGTTATCAAATATTCCATCCCGTAAGAACTGACGTCCAATCGATCAGCTTTCTGCCGTTCCTATATATGCGTACATTTAAAATGCCTGATACGCGTAGATACTCATGCAGGTCTTCGCGGCATATTCGTAAATTCGCAAGCAGAAGCGCGTTCTGGAATTTGTATTCGATTCTAAAATAGAGCTAATCGCCCAAAATAACCCGAGCACAGTGCATACCTTATCTCCCTGGCACTTTCCTGGCTTTGCTCTTCTTGCTGCTTTTCGGATATTGACCGACGAGACTCTCTCCTGCTTGGAACTACCTTTCTCCTCTCCTCCCTGCGCGCTCTCTTTTCTCTCTTTCTTTTTCTTTCTTTTTTTTTATACTTCTACAGCAATTTTTTCTCCAATCTTTTTTATCGTCTCGTATCTCTTCCCTCTATTTTATCTTGGAACGTATGTTAAAAGCGTCACATATCTTGCTCGGAACTACGTGTGCGGCTCGAAGTGCTCCCAATCGATGCTTTAATCAAAAATTGCGAACTTGCCTGGCACAGACCATTTTTCGCTGATGTGCGAAAAAGATCCGACAAAAAGGAATCCAACCTCTCGCTCTCCTCCTCTCCCTGACGATATCGGACTTTGTGCGACCAATTAAAAATTTGTATAATCGTCAACACTCTCGCTCGTCTCTCCCAGTTCTTCGCTTTCTATAGCCTAAAAGTCCTACGGACTCATCCCGCGTTATTCTACAGCTGCAAGAATAGGCGCAGCCGTCAAGCTCGAGCTTCTCCCCTGAATATTCCAACTATTCGTGATCCACTCCAGTGAATCGCGTCTTGGTATTAACCGCCCCCTCTGCCCTCCTCCCTCGAGTAGACCTTCCTACAGCCCTTTCAACCCTTTCTCCTTTTTTTCCCTTTTTCCCCCTTTTTTCCTCCTCTCCTTCTCTCCACACCTCCTCTGAGCCTTTTCTATAGCCAGCACCGAGTACCTTTTGCCCTTTCGTCTCCGCCTCTAGCCTGTGCGCCTTGTACACGTGTCGCTCCCCTATGGACGCGTCTTGAGCCTTGAGTTCAGAGTTTTCGAATCCGCGTCCTCGTTCGCCGCGCAGCCCCACACGTGGAGCCTGCGATATTAACGCAGCATTGTCTTCGTCTTTTTCCAGCCCGTGAGTGAATGGACATCTTTGAACGTCGTTGAATGGATGTCAGCCCTAAACCTTTACCGCTATGCGGACGTCTTCAAGTCCAAAAACATCAAGGGCAGCGATCTCATGCATTTGGATCGGGAGAAGCTGATGGTAAAACAGATCTTTCTCTCTCTTTCTCTCTATCTATCTATATATATATATATATATACACACATTACTTTTTTTCAGGAATTTTCATATGTAAATTTATTCAGAGAGATCTAATGAAATTTTTAGTTCGCTGCGACATCCTCGTATTCGGCCGTTACTCCTCGTACACCATTACAAAATATTCACTCGTTCTCATGGACAAATTGATGTTTCGTACAAACGTTCGAAGATTCTCGTTATCCTCGAGGATTGACATGTCACGGATTCACAGTCACAGTCACAGTCACAGTCGCGTGTGACTGACATTTGACGTGACTCGAATCGTGTCTTTTAATATCGCGAGTTGCGGAATCCGCTTTTTCGGATTAGAATTTCAGAGTAGTCACTTAGTCAGGTACGTGATGGTCAGTGCTCGCTGATAACGGAGAGGCGAAGTGATAACAATTAGTTCGACACTTTTTAGATAACATTCAGCGGCGCTTATTTTTATTTATTCGAGTTCATTTTAGCATCGTGAGATATCAATGAGTCACGTACAGTTTTACATAAAATTTATCCACCATTTTGCACTGAAATATATTTTATTTTTCTCTTGCGGAGCGCATATTTTAGGGAATTCGTGGAGAAGCATGTGCAACTTTGATAAGAATCTCGTTGTTATCGATCGGTTCAAAAAAAAAAAAAAAAAAAAAACATTGAATTCATAAGTCGACTATAGAGCTCTTCTATACAGTAAGACAGGAATTCGAGTAAGTGATCGGTGAAGGTGCGTTTGCGCATGCGCGTCCTATTTCCGGCTGATTCTCAAAGTTGCCGGGGAAAAGGGCCTTCGCGACAAAAATGTACGGCGTCAAGGCTTTTTCGACCGTAAATCTCGATTACCATACTAATCGACTCATAAATCGCGAGTGCGTCCTCAACGCGTGAAATATATTGATTTTTCTCCACAGTTCCTCTCACTTTCCTCTCCTTCCCTTCGCTCGTTTACCGGGCTGTGCTTCTCTCTCTCTCTCTATCTCCCTTTTCCCCCCTCCCTCCCTTTCTCTCTTTTTGTTTCCTTATCTCTCTGTACCTTCGACTCTTCTGCGTTCGCGCTCACGTTTGCGCGATCGCTACTATCTGGCTCGTTTCCATTCGACGACTGATCCAGCGATCTAGCGATCCAGCGATCTAGGGACTTCCGGGTCGATCGCCGCTGCTCCTCGAGAGCGAAGCACAAAGTCCAAGCGAAAGGGTTTTTCTTGAATGCTCTAACGCAGAACGTCTGTGTCTTGTCCTTATTGCAGAACATGGGAATAAAGGATGAATTCCATCAGAAGAATATTTTGGTGTGCATCGAGGAGCTCTGCCAGCCGTCGTCGTCGCCGTCGTCGCCGTCGTCGCTCTCGGGCTTATCTCTGGCTGCCGTGAACGACGGCGTCGCCGCTAGTGCCAGCTCGACTTCCGTGACGTCGACGTCGACGTCGTCCTCATCGACTCCAGCCGCGAGCAACGCGCACAGCCTGGTGCCTCACAGCTTCAGCGTCCTGGAGAAGTGTGACAAGTGCCATAAATATCTGAGGGGCCTCCTGCACCAAGGCTTCCTCTGTCAAGGTAAGTGTCGGCCGAAGGAATGAATGCTGCCGACGCCTCGAGCGTCCCGATGCTGCGCAAACCTTCCTGGCTCCAGCCACGTGACTCGTGTGCCCCGTATCGCACAGCTGGAACTCTCGACGGGGGGGTGGAAGGAGCGACAAGGACGGTATCGTCAGAGCGTCGGGACGACGGGGCGTCGGAACGTCGAGGCATCGTGGCGCGCGCTCGACTGAACTTTGACACTTTAAACAAAATAACACGTGCCTCACGACTCTTCCGGTCTAAGAGCATCGAAGTCTGCAAGACCATTTCGACGCTGTCCGAAGATGAATGAGACAAGGAGAGAAAGAGAGAGAGGGAGAGAGTGCGTGTGCGCGCGTAAAGAAGCTAAAGGCGAACACCAGACTGAAGACACCGATCCTCCTGGTCGTCGCACCGACGCAAAAGGACGCCAGAAGCCAAAGGAACACGTGGCCGACTGCGTCGCAACGCCGACGGCGCCAACCGAGCGATTAGCCATCCTCGCGGACCTTTAAAGATCTCGCGGGCATTGGCTATCGCGTCGGTCTCCATGATTTACCCCCGTTGCGAAAGATCTTGGCGGCGCTTAGGCACATATATCTCGGCGACGTCGGCGTCGCTCCCTGATACGCGAAGAGAGGCGTTCGCGCACATTCGACGGTTCTGGCGGCGCGAATGCCTCCCGACGACGAAATTAGTAGCTCGAAGGTCGCGCGACCAATCGCGCGCGAGTCCTTTATCCTCTCCGTCGCTCTATTCGTTTATCTCGCCTCCTCCTCCTCCTCCTCCTCCTCCTCCTCCTCCTTTTCCTTCTCTTTCTCTCCGAGTCTCTGTCGATACGTCGAGACGGAATCGCGAACGATGCCACGATTACTCACAATCAGAGTGACGTTTGCGTAACTTTGTTTCTTGCGTAGGTTGCGGCTTGGTCGCCCACAGGACGTGTTCAGCGACGGGTTTGCCCGACTGCCAGCCTCCCGACCCCGAGGTCCTGGGAAACCAATTCACTTCAGGTAAGTCACTCGCGCGTCATCCTCATAGGCCGGCGTCCCCGCATGA
>JARQSV010000481.1:164647-175067 GCA_030142285.1 Calameuta idolon | reverse complement strand
CTGACGACGCCTGACGACGCCTGACGACGGCCACCGACGCTTCACCGTCCTATCAGGAGACACGTCGTTCTACAAGAGTTTCTCCTATAGCGCTTTTACGGAATTACTAGAGGATTGTCTCGCGTGCCAGAGCGTCGCGACGCTGCAGGATGCGAATCGCATATAAATCTTGAAAAGCCTAGAAGGAGGGACGAGGCGAAGGAAAAAAGAAGAAGATACGGAACGACGGGAAAAAATGCTGAAAAGTTTAAAGGGCCTGAGTCAGTGTGAAAACCACAGTGAAAACGAGCGTCTCGACGCCCCAAGCCGGAGGCGTCTGCGAGGGCATCGGAGAGCCGACAGCCTGAGAAATTTTAGTTTTATAGTCGCTTGAAAAATTGGGCTGCTCTAGCGTGAGAAATGGCCGATAAGGCACATCTTCCCAGCTCGAGCTCCCCCGCCCCTGCAACCTCCCAAGGGGGGTTTGGGGGAGGCCCTTCGCGTCCCCCCTTAACATTCAAGGACATGCCGAGGTGCGAGAGCCCCACGTTCGATGCGCCCTCCCCCTCCCCCCATTTACTCTGCCCTCTTCTTCGTTCACCCTGTGACACTCGATCCCTTGGTCCTCCTGGGGGCGGAGGGGGGGGGGGGCAGCCATGTCGGAGGGTAAACTTTTGAATAGTTATTGAATACATTGCCGCGTATATAGAGTGTGCTAATATTAGAATCAGTTCCCTGGTAATGGCTCTAAGGACCCGTTAAAAATTCATGGATTCTTGTAGAGAGGAAAAAATGAGAAAATGAAAAGGATCAAGGAGGACGGGAGGAGAGGCCAATAGAATAGAGAGATCAATAACAGCACGTATATATGTACATGTACTATATATATATAGGTAGAAGCAAATCCCACGGGAGAGATCGGCGAAATCTCTGGCTCGTTTGGTCTGGGATCGCGCATTGTGTTTCGATAGCGAGAAAATGGGAACCGCTTCGAAGGGCCAAGTTTCCTCCAGATGTTAATATTTCGATTTTCTCAGTAACGAGCGATGCGTGTCCAGCCTCGCCAATCGGATCGTAATTCCAGCGATTTCTGGATCCCGATCTTTCTTCCGATTCGCGAGCGCACGTTCTCGCGTTAATATGGAAGCTCGAGTATTTCGAAACGGCTTGAGATATCGCGGCTCTCAGTGGTCGACAAGTGCGGGTCAAAGTGCGTCAAAGCGAAGAAGATCAAGCGGAGAAGATGAGCGACCATCAGGAATTCTTTTTCGATCGGCGCATTTGTCCGCCATGTTGCTCGATGAAAAGTTGGCGTTTGCTCTTAACTGAATTGCGATGGAGCCATATTCGCACATGGTCAAATTCGCCAAGGCTCGTAAAGCACAGTCGGTAGTGGATCCTCGTAAAACGTAACAGCAGGCAACAAATTTAGTTTTCCTTTTTTCTCTCCGTTACTCGCGAAGAAATGTTCACGACGTAAATTCTGGCGATCCGGAGGACTCAAGTCCTCAAGGAGTCTTGGGCTGCGAAGGAGTAATTGGAGCACGACCCGCCGGAGGAGACTCCGTCGCTTCGATCGTTCCTCCGAAGACTCTCGATGCGTTTAAGCCTTTCGAAATCGAAGCGGTTCCTGCCAAAATGAACTACGACGCTTTCGGCGCATGCCAATTCTTCCCTCTCTCTCTCTCGCACGCTTTCGGGTGAGGAGCCTGATCCAGAGAGTAGTATCAGTAGTAGTAGTAAGTAGAGAGAGAGAGAGAGAGAGAGAGAGAGAGCAGCAAAGGTTAAAAGAGGAAGGGGAAACTAAAGGGCGGCAACGAACCTCGTATCATCGTCCATTACATAACCGACGTCGGCGATACCTTTAACGTTGGGGAAGAATCTCCAGAGTGAAAGAGTAAAAGAGAAAGACAGAGAGGGGCAGAGGAAGAGCGAGCCTGAAGTTCCGCAAACGAATCGTGCACACTGAGAAATCGGACTGCGGGAACGTGTGGAGGAAGTACGTGGCCACTTAATCGCGACCTAAGACCGTCGGTTGCCCGCGAAATTCAAACTGAGAAGAGTGAGTCTCGAGCGGGTTCGGTTGTAAACCGTTTAAAACGGTAATAAAACTGGGAGTTTTTGCCAGAGCTTTCCCCGCTAAGCCTCTCCGCCCTTTTGAGACTGGGGCCAGTCCTGGGGGTATATTTCTAAGGCGAAACACGTCTTGAATATACGATAAAATTTTCCCCTAGATTTGGGTTCATCCTGAACGAGACTGGAGTTTCTCCGCCTGCTTTTACCATCCACAGCATCCATGGAATCGGCATCGGTAGCAACGTTTCCCTTTCCTACTTGACTAACTCCGCTTCTATTATTTCACTCTTCTCCTTCGCTCCTTCTCTTTGTCTTTTTTCTTTTTTCTTTTCTCTTAGACTCTTTTTCTCTTTATATATTTTACAGCGACTCAGGCAGCTGTTCTGGACCAGGCGACTCGACCAGAAGATGGTGATATACATATATGTATGTATATGTGTACAAGAAACGCTCTCGCCGACTTCCTCCCCTATTTATGTCCGAGATTCTATGTCCACTTACGGATTCATGTGCCACCGGAAGGACTTCCCGAAGTCCACTAGACTTTTGACTTATCCGAAAACTTCTTCTCCAGATGGAATCGCAGATACATCTTTTATTTCCCTGTGCAGATGCTCCTAGTAACTTTGTCATTTTATCTTGAATGGCAAAATATTAGTCAAGTAATGAAACTGCAAGTGCTGGTTATGCCCGAGACAAGCGCGATCCAAGATTTATGTTTGTATAGCTAGAAAATGATGAATCTTTGAAAAGGAAGAAAAACGCACGGAGTAAAGGCGCGCAACAATTATTGGTATCGGTAGACAAAAAGTTACCAGATAAACGAAGAGTAAAGTGTTTATATGCATGTATAGTAGAAGATTTTCATGTAACTTTATCCGATGGAGTCATCATTCGTCTTGACTCATTATCCTGACTGAAGTCGACTCGACTCGATGGGTCCTTTACTATTTACCCTTTTGCTATTCTCTATTCCCGAAGGAGTAACCCATGCGGATTGATCGCAGTTGAATGGCTGTTCCGGTTCGAGAGCTCAGGAACGACGTAGAATCTGTTAGCAGTTATGTTCCTCGGGGAAGGTTAAGGGTGGTTTCCATCGAGGGCTGCGCGGCACCCTTCTCTGATACATGAGAGCTGTTTACACCATCTCGAATAAGCGGTTGGATTAAGCCTCGTAAAATCCATTTCCGACACTGCCAAATTCTATCACGATTTACTTGACATCCCTTGAATGTCTTCGTTCGCGCTCTTCACTGCCAACAGGATTACTTTTAGGAATTTCCTTCGTGAATCTGATAGATATTGAAAGGAGAATTCTTACTGTTTTATAGCTGCGAAGTTCGCGAGCATCCACTGGCCGGATTAACCCGTGCCTGAAGCTTTGCAGCTGTTTGCTATTTTCATATCTGCAATTAGACTTTGGATTCTGTTCCTCTTGTCGTTTGGATAAGTCTGACCTGGAGGGACTTTGAGTGCAAGTGTGTGACGTGATTTTATTGTTTCACTGTTCAGAGGAACTTAGAGCCACAATGAGAGTCATGCCCAGAGTCTTATATCTGCCGACCAGGTTCTATTTCCTAGGGATAACCGATCGTGACTCTTCTTAAGATTCTCTCGAGGACCGTCCTGCCTGTGCCACTGCTACCAACCCGAATAAAGAGATCACTAGTCTTCTCGGCTCCAGGTGTCCCTCATCCGCCAGAGACGGCAGAGACTCTTGACTTCTGGCTGGTCGAATCTGTCGGTTTTTCTTTGGACTGATCTCTTCCAGGCCTGATCCGGGGTCTATGGTAAAAAGAGCCGGAACCACCCTGGCCACGACGGTGAATCGAGGATGAACGTGAGACGCGTCGAACAAGGGCTGATATGCTGGAGGGGTTTCGAAGATTGATAGGCCGGGGCTTATTTTCGCACTTGTCTTGCTCGGGAAACAGAGGGCCACGTCTGGAAGAGTCATCGAGCACCTTCTTCGACGTTCCCTCACCTTCCTCCTAGGGATCTAGGAGGATCTACGAAGATCTAAAGTCGACGCGGCGATTCTTTTTCTCACTCTGACGCCTGCATCGCCGTTCCCAAGGAGCTTATTCTTCTTTTTGCAGCTTGCGAGATTGGCTGCCATTTTAGATCATTTTTCGCTAAGCATATTTATGTATTGATTAAGATCTCTGCCGGGTATTACTAGAAAGTGTTTGCCTAGTCATCTCGAAATTACATCTGGACTCTTTGCCTTTTTCTCTTTCCGTCTTCTTTATTCCATTTTATTCTATTTTATCCGGAAGAGTAATGACAGAACCTGGCGCAGTTCCCTCGTTCATTAGTTCGAGTGATTTAGTACTTCCGTCGTTGAGAGGCGGGGAAGGGAAACGCGGGGCTAACGGTATGAATTAGGACTGGCTTCGAATATTTACCGAATTCAAAATCTTTCCTCTGTGTCAGAGGTTATATTGAGGAAACAAATTCCTCGAGAATTATACATGGGCTCGCTGAGCTCCCTCGTTTGTAGGATCGGAGGGCTGGATTACCTGCTGCTTTGTCTTCTGGTAAAGGGAGACATTTGATCCTGCTCTCGTCGATGCTTTAATTCTTAGTTCGCCTGTCGCGCCATCCTGCCGGTCCTTCTTCGCGCTCTTTCTACGCACTAAAAGTTTGACGTTGCGCAACTCGGCAACCTGAACCGACTGCAAGCGGCAGCCTACAGCCAGAGCTCGTGAGGCCCGAGCCGAGTGCAGATGAAAACTTGCGCTGGCGGCCAGAGGGTGCAAGAGCACAAGTCAAAATATGAAAAATCCGCAAGGAGGCTGCGCGCGTCTCCGGTGGCGAATCATAGGAATGATAGTCCGGGAGCGAGCGACATATTTTGGTCGGTCATTTCAATCCGGCTGATATGATGTAATATGCTTCATATGCTGCTGTTATAAAGCCTCGTGAACGTCAGCTGGTTCAGTGACGGTGGGTTGGGCAACGGCAGCCTTCCACGCACGTAAAAAAAAAAAAAGTGAAACCAACCCGGCTGAAAATTTATTTATGATTTAAGAATATTACATAGAATATAAAAATGATAATCAGCTGACTGTATCGCGGTGGACTAGATTAGACAGCTGAGGCAATAAAAAGTCTGGCGCATAAAAGAGGTGGGAGCGCCGCGCGCACCTTTGATACAGAAGCTGCCGGTCTTTACACCGGCATCTAGTCAGCTGACTATTTTTTTTGGTTTAAGTATCATGTCAACTTGTTATATATATAATTAATTTTCGGTCGGGTTGGAATCATTAAACTCTAATTTTTTTAAACATGTTTGTATAAGCAGCTTACGTGCGTGGAAGGCTGCCGTTGCCCAACCCACCGCCACTGAACCAGCTGACGTTCACGAGGCTTTATAACAACAGCATATCAGGCATATTACATAATATCAGCCGGATTGAAATGACCAATCAAAATATGTCGCTGGCTCCGGGACTACGAGTTTCCTTGGCGTGGCGCGTATTTCAGATTGTTATTGACTGAGTGAGTCGAGGGGGTCGCAGGTGCTGCGGGGGCTGGGGGTGAGTGGCAACACTGTCAAGAACTTTGAAAAACGTCCTTACAAGAGGGAAACTAACTTCAAGAAAGTTCTCGGTTTGCCGTTGCGGTAGCCGCTCGTAACTTGCCGATAGTGATGCACGGTGGAGCGACGGCAGGCGTCGCGGTAAACAGAGCCTTTTAAGGCTTTAACGGCGAATGCATTGTGTAGCATCTTTTGGATAACGAACAGGAAGTCTCGCACACCTCGCACGCAGCTTACAAGAGACCATTTCGTTCTGCACTTTCCGGCTGTATGTTATCGGCTAACTGAAGCACAATTGGGCACAATTGGGCACAATTAGGCACAATTGGGCAATATTCTATAACGCATTTTGCATTAATAATAAGAGTATAAAAGTAAATACCTAAGCGGACGGCCGTCCGCCGCGACGCCATCGATCGGCCAATGCCTCCCTAAAAAAACGTACTCGAATGACTATTCAAACGTTGAGCCATCCAATCGATCAGCCATCGATCCATTTGCGGCCCTTCGAATGGTCTGCCCACCGCGCCTCGAGGGATCTACAAGTACCTGTCTATAGTATATATGTATATTTATACCTGTAGAAGTAGAATGCCGAAAGGAAAAAGAGTTGCAAGAAAGATAAGGACGGCCGCTGGCTTTATCGCACGGTTCCTGGGATCTGGGATCTGGGTACTAGATTCCAGCATTCTAGGGCCGTCGGCTCCGAGCCTAAGGGATGAAAAGCATGAGGGATGACGGGCCTGAGGCCCGGGGTGGGGGTGGGGGGGCGTCGCGTGGCTCTCGGAAAGGGCGAGTGTGTGTCAGAGTGTCAGAGTGTCAGAGTGTCAGAGTATGAGGCGAGGTCGCCGCCGAGGCGCTGGCTGAGCTGGCTGAGCTGGCTGAGCTGTGCGCGGTGGTAGCGGAAGGCGCCGAGTGTTTCTCGAGGCGCGCTGGCGACAAATCGATCCGTGCTTTGCAATTAAAGTCGCCCCGTACTGCTGGCGTGTGCGGTGCGCGATTCTTATCCGGACCGTGATTGGCCGCTGGAAGCACAAGCCCTTGCCTCTTCCCTCTTGCCTCTTGCCTCTTTCGCCCTTGTATTTCTCTCCTTAGTTCTTCGTCCTCGTCGATTAAAAACGACGCCCTGCGCCCCGACGGACGTGGTCCTCGATAAGGTGGCGCGACTTCGATCGCTATCAGCCTAATATTCAACCTGGACTCAGATATCCACTTTAATTCTTTTTTTCTTATCGTTCAAAATTAGCGCGTATTTTTCATTCCATCCGCACTTCGACCTCCTTTCGACCTGGTTTCAACCTCGCTTCAATTTCGAGTAAAACATCCCCAATCGATTAAGCTGCAGCTACATTTGAATTCCGCATGCTCCAACTGGTAACCGGGCTCAATTGCAGGATGTTCGACGAGATTCATCTCGGTTCAATTGCAGCACATCGGTTTATCCTTCGGCGATGTTCTGCCGTAGTGCCCCCTTCCCCCACCCCCACCCCCACGTCCCCCCTCCCCTCTCTTCCCCGTCCCAATCCACCCCTGCGTAGTTTCCCTTAAAACGAAGCCAGAACTTGAATTATTAGAAATGGCGTAACGGATCGATCGTGGATCAATGACGGATCGACGAGTAGTGCGATGCCTGACGACTGTGTCAAGGGACAGAAGATCAAGGGTGCGTGTAGTTTGCAGCCATCAATGTTCAAGGGCGAGAAGGTCGCGAAGAAACGTCGTTAGTCCTGGACACGTACAAACCCGTCCACGAGGCTCTTCAATAATGCATGGGGTTTGACGTAGGGATTCGGGCAGGAGGGCTGAAGGAGGAGGAGGGAGGGGCGATACCTGGGGAATCGTGTACCAATAATTTATCAGCATCAATAATAGGATTTTGATGGAATGGCTGGGAATGATAGGAAGACGAGGACAAGGACGAAGAAGAAGAAGAAGAAGAAGAGGAAGAAGAAGAAAAACCGAGTCCCTTCGCCATTGGGCTTCACCTTTGTCAAACCACGAGAGCAGCGCTGAATAATCCATCGCTCATGGATGTGCAACATTAAAACCGTTAAATTGCGCATAGATCTCGGGAGCTCGATAAAGCCCAATTTGTCACATAACTGTTTCAAGGACAATCACCTTTAAAAGTTTCGGTGTCTCGGCTTGTTTCTCCAGGTGACGTGCAACTGCCGAGTCCGCGAAATACCTGACTTAGAGAACTTTTATCGGCACGCTTGTTGGGCTGCCGCTGAAATAACGTTCTGCCGAGGACAAAGGATTCTGGAATCTATATAAAGATAGGCAATATCTATAGACACACACACACACGTATCAGGAAATACGAATCTACTGGGTATATTTCATTTTTCATGAAAATTTCAGTTGGAATAAAGCGTGTCCGTTGCAGTGCTAGAGAAGTGTGCGAAATCGCAAGGGTTTCAGGAGTTGTAGGGGGTGGAGCGGGGTTGGAGCGGGGGTGGAGCGGGTGCAGCGGCTGAGCACTTGAGCAACTATCGGCTAAAAGTTTCAGGAGGTAAAACGAACAAAGTCCAACTGCATCTAGATTTCGCAATGCATAGCTACATGTATGTGCGATACACACGTGCACGCTCACACAATAGATACTTAATACATGGTACAGTGCGCTGTGAAATTCTCTCTGGAAATTTTAGGTTGGTCAACCTGGATAATTGTAGGTTTGCCGGAAGCGGGAAAGCTGGGAGACGTAAAGTTCTCTGGCTCAATCAACGCTTCCTGCCCATAAACGTAGCGCGCTACGGTTTGGTGGCTCGTTATCAACCGAAACGGCCAGAGTTTTGCATTGCGCTCAACTAGCCGATGATATCAGGTGTAACTGTGTGCGTCTACGTTTCACGAATTTCTATTAGGCTATTGCTTATTTTGCAATGTCAGTCCTGATGAAATCTCCGAAACTGGAAATTGTACCGCGATAAGAGTTGAAATTTTTAAAAGATTTTTCTCAATATTATTGACATCCATGAAAGTGATAAACGATTCGAAAATCTCTTTTTTGTTTGTTCGTTGGTACCGCTGATTTATTCGGCATACGCGCATCTTGCGGCATAGAATGTCCGTGGCGATTGGGCGAGTTCTCAGGATATTTCATGAGAATTTACGGATTTGCGGATTTGCTAAATCCAGATTAGCTGTATACGTGAAATGTATATTTGTATGTATAATGCATCATGATACGCGCAGTTCCTATTAGTTGAACGATGGCTGTGGCTATTCGTGCAAGGGTTATATTGTAACAACGCGTGGCCCATTGCGATATCATCATATCCACGCAATACGTACACGCAACAGACGCAACAGACGCGACAGACGCGACAGACGCGACAGACGCGACAGACGCGACAGACTGCTCAGATGGACGCGTTTACGTATTTGAGCGTGCACTGGAAATGATTACGTCTCGGGATTCGCGGGGCCACGTAGGTTGGCAGGTTGGCAGGTTGGCAGGTAACCAGCAGGTAACCAGGTAAAACTAGGTGGAGCAGCCACTGGGCCAACAACACGCATGGACACATGGACACATTCCGCGCCGAACCGATAATTGAAAATCAGTGTCCCATATATCGATTTGCAGGGGACGCCTGTTTCCCTGCCAGACTCGATAGTCCCAGTGGCTATAGATTTTACGTAGATTCGCCAGCCCCCTCTGTCCCTCTCCCTCTCTCTCGCGCGCGCCTTTCGGCGGGTCCCGTTACATGCAGACTGCGTTCCCAAATTCACGCGTTACATTTCCTGATTGATGTGAACCCGCGACGCATCGCGACCAATCCCTCTGCCGCCAGGCTGCC
This sequence comes from Calameuta idolon, assembly GCA_030142285.1. Classification (NCBI taxonomy): domain Eukaryota; kingdom Metazoa; phylum Arthropoda; class Insecta; order Hymenoptera; family Cephidae; genus Calameuta; species Calameuta idolon. Next base: position 165,662 of record JARQSV010000481.1, on the reverse strand, counting down.
TTCCGGAAGTCAGTTTGACCATCTCCTATCAGTGCGATTGCTTCGTGTAGGAGAAATAATGAACCTCATTGTCAGTATTCTGTGACCACCTTGTGGAGATAATCCTATAAGAGTTTTGTACTCGATATCTCTATGAGGGTAGAAGGCACTTCCTGTTTCTCGGAGATAATTAAATGTATCCTCGGATGAAAATGCTTTAATGGATTTTCCTGGATAGTCTCGCTTTGGTGATATGAGGGATTTTCTTGGATGAGGGCTGAAACGGAGAAACTTTTTCTATCGTTTCTATTGTTTCTATTGTTTCTATTGGCTGGTCTGGACGTCTGGACGTCTCGACGTCTCGACGCGTCCTTCATTTCCTTCTCTGTTGCCTCCAGCATCTCGGCATCTGAGTGAAGTCACGACAAGGTGGAGATCCTGGGGATAAGCTGCGCTTATTGGCACGTACGATATTCTTAATAAATATCGAACTGGACCGAGGCGATCTTTTAGTTTAGAAAATTCCGGCAGGTGGACAATTGGACGGCGTATTGTCGTATACATATACAGTATATTCAGGTCAGTGAGGTCCAACAGCTTCGGGAACCGATTCTGGATTATGTTTGTCTTAACACCGGTGCGATTTTCACGCTGCGACAAAAGGGCATAATTCTCAAGTGGATTCCCTTTAGGTTTAGAGAAAAAAAATAACAAAATTTTAAAAGATTAGTTTTCCCTCAGAAGTCCCACTTAAGATTTTTGTTCTTCTTCTCTCCTTCTGTCACACAATGCGTACTCAACTTGCAATTGGCGTCACGGAAGAGTTTTCTCGCTGTTTACCGCTTTGCGTAATGGTGGCAAATTCTTCGCGCTTTCAGGCTGAATAAAATTTCAGTGAGTCGCGGCCATAAATTATGAACTGTTTTCACGACACAAATAAAAACTAATGCGTTATCGCAGTCTTGCGAAATCAGGCGACATTGTAAAGGCGACGTAGCAGTGAAGCTGCTGCTTCTGAAATAACCTCAAATAACCT
>JARQSV010000481.1:140246-155310 GCA_030142285.1 Calameuta idolon | reverse complement strand
GATAGTGTCTGCAGATTAGTGTGATCCTGGGGCGTCGCGACGCTCCCTTGTCTGATTAATTGCAGCGTATGACGTAATTACTGCAACCGAAGCACATTAAAATCTACAGTTTTTATTGGGATGCTGGCAATTTTATTCGGACAATTTTCGTTATACGTTCCCTTGTGTATGACCGGCTTTCAGTAAACTCTTTTAAAAGTAATTAAGGCCGGATTAAAACATTTTAATTACGCGAACCGCTGGCTGTGCCGTTTGTAGTGCAGTTTTTTCAATTTTCAGCCACAAAATGATGAATTTAATTCTTTTTCGACGGAACCTGCAGCGGTCTCGAGAATGGATCAAGATCCAGCTGCGGGAGAAAAAGATGTTAATAGAGATAAACATGATGAAGAGTACCTATGAAGTCCTATAAAATCGATACAGAGAACTACAGAATTCCAGGGAGGCTGTTTCAAGTTCAAATTGTATGAAGATAATTGCCGACGTCGAGGGATTTGGACTTGCGTAAAATATTGAATATACATATACGGTCGATGGGAATCGATTGATCTATAAAATATAATATCTTTGAGAATAGCAACAAATTTCATTGGTTCGTTTAATTTGAAAAGAGGCGAACGGTTTTAGTCTCACGCGCGGCATCTTTTTAAAATTTAATTTAATATCAAATAAAGAATATTCGAGCAATACGCAACTGAAATCGAAAGGATATTATTATATGAAGAATCTCAATGGCAGTTGGCAGCATTGACAAACTTCCAGATTCCGTGGGGGTTGCTGCTTCGTGAGGTCTGAGATGCCGGCCAACTATTTCTATTGCTGCGATATCTCGGCGTCGCGACGTCATCAGACGTTCCCGCTACTAAAAGTAACCAAGCGAGAGCGTCGCCTTTGTCGAATGGACTTTGGGCCTGTTTCATGGAAACCAAAATAGGCTTCGCAACGATATCCTTTACTGGCTTCGGGGTTGCGATTCTCAGCCCCCTCGGTCAGCCCTTCGGCTCGATTCGGCTCGATTCGGCGCGATTCGGCGCGATTCGGCGCGATTCGGCGCGATTCGGCGCCAGCCTTCTCGGCTCTTCGGTCCCTTCGCTGCTCCTTCTCTGCTTACCCACCCGACGACTCTCTCCTCCCTCTATTCTCTATTGTTCATTTTTACAAGGGTTCCTCCACCACCCCTCCCCCCCTCCCACTCGGTCCGTCGGGCCTTTTGAACGTTCCAATGATTCCCCGATAATTCGCGATGCGCTCTTTTCATTCCCAGTCCTATTCTTCACCCCTCCACCCCCCCTCCACCCCCTTCACCCCCTTACCTCAACAATCCCATAATTTCTCTTCTTTGTCCGATCCTCCTCCCCCCCCCGTGCTCCGCTACATTTCCTTCTCCCTTCATTCCTCCGACTCGCCATTAACCTCCAGGCTACCCCTGCCAATGGATGCACATCCACCTCTGATATCGCAACCCTTTCCTTGCATCTCCCAGTAGATTTTCTTGAGGCCAATCCTCTTTAGCCCTTCCTGCATTCCCAGCATCCGTGTATAAGATTAGGAGTAGTGCAAGATCTCTCTAATGTCTTGTCCAATATTTAATTACAGATGAAGACAGCTACGCGATAGACGCCCTGCCGAACTGCAACCACGCCCTCAGCGTCTGCCAACGTAACAAATCCTGCACTAAACTTTTCGAGGAATTCAAGACAAACTGCAAGTCAAGAGATAACAAATGCAGGATGGAGAATCGGTAAGTCGCTGACAAGTGTTAAGACCAAGTGTGGGTTAGATTGCGGGCGGGGAATTTGAAAAAGGCCAGTGACGCCGCATGCCAAATGAGAAGTACTCGAGCACAGAGGAAAGGCTGCACGTCTGCCGGGACAATGGAGGCGCACTGTTTGATGATCAATATCTTATCGCGAGTTCAGTATCGCAAGAATCTCCTAGGTTCTTATCGTTAGACTCCTTCTCGAGTGACCTTTACGCAGCAGCGAGGGCGACTCCATTACAGAGAACCGCCACATTCGAACTTTATTTCTTGGCCTTCCTGTGCGCTCGGCTCTGGCTGGCCGCTATGCCCCCCCCCTTCCTCCTCCTCCTCCTCCTCCTCCTCCTCCTCCTCCTCCTTCGCTTTGCATTCTCCTTTACACGGACGTATCGATGTTCCTTTCGAACGTTTTCCCCTTGGCAGGATTCCGAAAGAGTCCACCCACTTTGTCCGTCGGTGGAAGAGGGGGAGGAGGCGGAAGAGACGCGCGTCGAGGCTTTTTCTTAATACTATAACCCGAAGGGATCGAAGAAGGAAAAGTTTGAAATTGCGTCGAAGCGCTTTAGATGGAAAATGATATATGTACGTCTAAGGTACATGGAAAAGGCGCACGCTGCTTCCTCTTCATCTTCATCTTCCTCCCTCTCCTCTTTTTCCTTTTCTTCGTCTTTATCTTCTTCACCTATGTATCCGTGCACGATATCCCATAGGAATAATATATTAAGGATCCCGGAAGCGTAGTTCCTATCTGTACATGCATTTTCAAAAACAATCACCGAGTCTTCTTCTCTTGGTTCAGCCAATTTTCCACTTTCTCTCTCATTTTCCATAGCGTCCTTAGGAGGATTAAAAATCGTCTAATGAAATTGCCCCTTCTACTTGTTTATTGACGATGTTGCACAATTATGGAATATTTTTTGTCGCTCAAGTATTAAATGCTAATTAGGTAAATCGTTCAAGTTACGAGAAAAGTCCTACTGTCGCGGTCTGACAGTTTTCGCGATTAAAAATTAAAAATACAATTGCTTGACAAGTGGAATTATAATTGTCACTGGCGAGGAGGTGTAACAAATTATGGATTAAAAATCCTAGAGCGATCGAATGTCAGTCGGGTAAACGGGCAATAGTGGCAACGGGTAAAGTGGATTTGGGGCTTCGACTGGACTCGACGTGTCGACGTCGCGACGCTCAATATCGCTCGGCTTCTATGAGACATCTCGATAAATCTCCATATAAATAAAATAAGTAAACTTTGATATCAAATAAAGGGATTTGCTTGCTCAAATGCTCGAATGGGATGAATTATCATTTATCTATACGCAGGTAAAAAGTATAGAGACGGTCTAGAATATATACGCGTGCGTGCGTACCGGAGCCTTCGTAATACTTCGAAACTAAAACTAGCAATGATATCACAGGCAGCAGGGAGTCGTGGAAAATGGCGGAGCTGCCGCTGGCCTCTTGGCCTCTGAACTCTGTGTGCTTTTGTGTATCCAAGTTACGCTATTTCACTCATTCGAAGGAACTTTTAGTGCGTCTCTCGAGACTCCTGCGAGGCTGTAACTTTCGAATGGCTCGAGATATCGACTCGGATTTTCCTCTGGCATTCTTCGATTTCCCTCATCATCTCCCTTTTACGCGCCACTCGACGCGGCTGCTGCTACGCATCGACTCCGTCGATCCGCTCGCTTCTCGATGAATTATTTGGCCAACTCTTTAAAGTAGGCCGCCTTTGTTGCGCCCGTAGAAAATAACTTCCGGAGCGCGGGGTGCAAAGGGATTTACAATCTTTATTTTTTATTCTCTTTAAATTAATGGTTCCATTATACTTTGAGCGATGTTGTTGAAAGCCGCCTTAAGCCTGATAAGGATGATTGGCTTTTGGTCGATCGTCCGCCATAGAAATTCCATAATAGGGGATAATTATTCGTTGGAGGATAATGAATACTCGCTTCCTATCCTCATCCTTGTAATTCACCTTGATTTCCCCTCGGCCCCTCTCGCCCCCTCGCCCCCTCTCGCCTTTATCATCGCGTTTACCGATTCCACCTACATGGAACAGAGTTCGCCTAATGGGGGATCACCGTGACGAATGTTTGACATAAAAAGGCACGACGGAGCTGCTTGCGTTGTGATAATCATACATTCTTTTGTATTACTGTGAAACGATTGATGAGTCTTTAACGCTCATCTTTTTTTTTTTTTTTTAGTGAAATTACATAATTTTTGAAATTCTTCACTTCCTTTCGTTCTCCTCGTTGCGTTTAGTAGGGTCGTTCTCCATTTGATTTCTTTCCCAGTAAAAAGTGGCCCCACTGTGTCCTTAACCCCCAGTATAGTTCCACTGGCACGCGTATCGCAATCTTCACGCACTGGCTGCGCGCGGCTGCGCACTGGCTGCGCGCGACCCTGTGTCACGACTTCCATCCCTAATTAGGCCGATTTCTCTTTCTCGACTGTGTCAACCCTCTGGGCTTCCATCTCTCTCTCTCTCTCTCTCTCTGTGCTTTTGCTCTCGCATGTCGCGTTTACGAGACCCTTTTTTTTTGGCACAGGCTCACGCGACCTAACAGTCAGATTCCTTCGCTTAAAAGCTTCGCCGGCCATTGGCGTCGCTGCCTCTCTTCCTCTTTTTTCGATGCTTCCTGGCGCTGGGTGGGACTGGCTCAGGGACGACCTCGTGACCTCAACGAGCTTTTGGGAACAATAGGTATTCCTGTGCTGCATAGGGGCGAAAAAATCTAAAAAATATTGTACGTATCTGGATACGAAGCATCGTGTCGGAATTTAATTCTCATTTGTAAGATTAGAATTGCAAGTAAATCTTCTTACCTCCTGCAGAAACAATCCAGTCGACTTTTTGCAGGGTCCTCCATTACGCGTAACCTATGATATTTCGCAGCGTCTCCCAGTTGACTCGTAAAACTTGGCCGCTCGTGTCCGCCGGCAATGTTGGCCCAATTCGAGCAGCCTATTTATATTTCTGCGATTCGGGGATACCTGAGGTTTTCGCAGGGACACGAGGCGGGTGAATTTGCAGTAGAGAGAATCCCGAGGAGGCTTCGCGGGATGCGAGCGGAGAGGTCGCATAGGTCGGAGAGGTCGGGGAGGTCGGGGAGGTCGGGGAGGTCGGGGAGGTCGGAGAGGTCGCATCGAGCTGCGTCCGGTCGTTGGGCCTGGAAAAGGGAGAAAGGATATCGAAAAGTCCAGTTGGCTCCTCGTAAAGTAAATAATATTTCTTTCATATAAATCGCGAATGCGTTTGTTGAATAAGTTATCGGTGACCTATCGAGGTAACCGCCGCTCCCCCCAACGCCCCCCAACACCCCCCAGCGCCCCATTCGTTTGATGATGGTTGACGCCCTGGTCCTTTCTGGCTCCCTTTTCTCTCGCGCAATCTTCGAATAACTGGTGGCGGCAGTCACTTTCGCATCTGCAACGTCACATGTGCATTCGGCTTAACAGGGACTGTGTCGCCGATGAAAATACACGGCAGCTAAACAACCGGCGAACGTGGAAACTGCATCAGTGCTACAACAAATTCGCGCTTATTGTTTTCCCTGCGACACGATACTGGGACGATTAGCGAAACCTGTTCGTTCGAAATCCGTTAAATCCTCATTGGAAACTCGAACGGGCGACGTGGATTCCGCGCGCAAAGTCAGACGTAACGGACGGAAACGCATCCGATGAATTTGAGCTCCAACTCTGCCCCAACTCGACCACTTTCCAAGCCCATTCCGAATCGCCGAATGCGCCTCCGTTTTTGCCCATTGATTCACACTTGTCCGTAATTTTAAGTAAATTATGTGTATAAAAGGACATACGCCCTGTGCCTCCAATTGCCTTCACCTCCACCTTTCCTCCTTTCCTTGGCTCGAAATTCTAATTTATCAAAGTCTCGAATTGCCGTGAACATTCTTCCCGTTTACGTTGGATTCTCTATGTACCAGAAACGAATTAATGTGCATTTGACGTAGCGGGACTGATTGGCGATTGCGTCGTTGGCTCCTTTCTCCTCCTTTCTCCTCCTTTCTCCTCCTTTCTCCTCCTTTCTCCCCTTTATTCTGCAGATCTTGTTTCTGTCCAAAATTTCTCTTGGCGTCATCGAACTCAATAGACAGTCGCTGTTCAGAGTCCCATTCATCCAGTAATTCGTCCACTTGCCGAATATCACGAAAAAATCTGAAGAAAATATTGTTAAGGAACTTGGATGCTCGGAGCATCCCTAGATATTATTTTCCAACTGCCGACCTCTGCGCCTGATCGGAATCCCTAGGCAACAGGACTTTTATGATTTTCATTCAATTTCCAAAACTTTATTATTTCTTTCGCCGTCGAGTTAGAATCGATAAATATACTCAAATTCCTGATTACCTGTCTTGTTTTTCTTAGCCGAACAATCTTTATGATAGATGTCAGTGATCCACAAGTTTGTACGTTCCACTTGAAGCGCCCTGTAGGAAATTGGTATATCCATAGAAATTGAGTTATCCGAAACAATAGGACGTTTCAGTGGATCAGGGATTCGGGTGCGATCGTCTCGATCTGGAAGACTTAAGCCAGTCACCTTTTTCATCCGCCGTTAGCTCTCGAAAATTCCGCCACCCCCTTATCGATTTTCCTCAACGAACAGATTCATTGTCTTAAGAAAGTTCTGACATTAGAAACTCAAGGGGTGAATTTTCAATATCCTCTGTACAGTCGCTATACATTTAACACGATGCTGCCTTTATTGGCAACTTCCACGCAACTTCCGGCTGCATTTTATCGGTTGGATCTTTAATTTTATATGGTCACTGTATATTTTCGTAACGTCCGCTAATTCAATCTTCTACTTTTCATAGACTCTCAACTTTTCTCTCAAGCTTTATACATATACATATGTATACGCACGCAAACACTGCAGCCCCAAGACGTCCCCTGGGAGTCTTCCGGGGGACTGGCTTTTTATTAGGAATTTTCATTATCGTAGAGACGTACGCGTACTTATATGTATATTTAATGGGAGTTCGAGGTTGACCTTAATTTGTGCCAAGCAACAAGTATTTTTACCATTTTTTATTTTTTTCATTTTTTTTTTCATATAACGAGGCTATATGAATATACATAGAGGTATATATACACAATATTCGAGTTACATAAAAATATAAAAACTATTTTCAACTTTTATCTCTTGCAGTGTTCAAATTGCAATATCGCAGATTTACCTTGTAAGTTTGTTTTTCCTTGAAGAAATCCCATTAGATTCGTCCCCATTGAGTGGATTTATCTGAAAGATTTCGGGAGATAGAGTCGGGCAAAGTCTGAGAAAATTGGTAAAATTTCGTACGCGAGTAAATGGATTGTCTTCTTTTCGTTCTCAACGATGCTCCATTATTATCCGATAGAAAAAAAAAGAAGCAAATGGCGAAAGAGCGAAATTATGTAATTTCTTTGAGAGAAATAAATTGACGTGCAAGATTTTCTTTAGTACTTCGCCCTTAATACGCGTCTAGACGCCGTGACTCAATATCTGCCTCAATTGGCACCCACATATGTATATCCGCTTCGAAATGAATAATTGTCATTGCCGGTGACGTCGTTGTGGCAGTCGCTTTAAAGAGACAAGAAAGGGAAATAAAATTAACAAAAAAGATAATAAAAAGAAAACCCTCCGGGCAAAGTGGCAAACGAACTAGAGAGAAACATCGTCTAGAATATTTCTTAGCTGTCAGTTAGGGCGAGCCCTCGCTACAGAGATAAGTGGTTATCTCTTATTTTCATTCGGCGCCGCAGTGAAATTTCCTTCAGTAGGTATAACGTAAGCGTCGCGGCGCTGGCTCCTCCGTATAACCTGCCTTTCGAAAAATCATTTTGTCTTCGTCAAGGCAAAAGGAGAGACGGCTCGAAATCGGTAGCTTTTTAGAAAATACATTTCCCGGCTCTTACCGCCCTTGTATTCGCACCCCTTTGCAGCCCCCGCACCCCCCGCACCCCCCGGACCAGCAGCGTCCCTTGCCTGAAATACGTTCGCGAAAGCGAGAACGTTTATCCGACGGCTTTTTGAGTTCGAACGAAAGCGCGACGGCGATGACGTGAAACGGGAAGGGGATGGAACTCAGTCGGAAACTCAGCCCCGATTCTCCTGACGCTATTCGTCGCTTTTCGATTCTTCTCTCGATCCTCCTCTTGCGCCTCCTCACGCTTTGGAGCTTTGGAGCTTCTCCTTGAGCACTAACTTCATTGGTTAAGGCGACGCGTCACGACGACGTGCCACGCAGCGTCTCATGCGACGTCGGGCGTCGTGCCGATTTCTTAGGATTCTTCACAAATTAGTAACCCATTATGGCTCCTTTCTAACCTCGAAAATCCATTGATTGTCTCACTTTTTCTGTCTGCCTCCTATAGGTAGGTGACCTCACTCTTCTGGGTCTCTGCTTCCCCTAGCCATCCTTAGCAATCCTTAGCAAGGCTTGGCAACCCTGTCAAGGAGGAGTTGGCACAGGGCGGATCCAAAGATAAAACCAAACTTCAAAAGCGAGTGGCTGTCCGATCTCCAAGATAGGAGTGACGTATAATAGAAAATGGCGAACGGAGGATAGAGGGCGGCGATAACCTCAGTCTCGATCCTCATGAAAGTCCTTATTTTTTTTCACATTCTTTTTATACCATTGAATTCTTTAAACTTGTTTAAATGAATTTAAAGAAATATATGTATAATTGAAGGTTTGTTTCGTTATTCAGGAAATCGCATCCCCCAGATAACGATCGACTCGGGGTCTTGATTATTCCCATCAATTAGGTTAATGGCTTGACTAAAAGAGGGTAGAACGGATATTCGCTGTTTCACATTTCGCAATTCAAACTTTCCCACTTTACCGTATACGAGCAGATGATCGCGATCCCTTTTTCATCCGACTGGACGTTTTTGTAAATGCTGATGGAACGCATAATAAGGAATTTATTTCCGACCCGTACAATTATCATCTCCTATACGCATATACATGTACATATATATATAATATTCTCTCTCTCTCTATATATGCACACATATATACTGCGACGTGATTTTTCGATTGGCGGTCACAAGGCGACTTCGGCTACCGATGCGGATAAGCTGCGCTCTCGGGTTGATTCGTATAGTTACGCCGAGGCTCCCGAATGATTTCGTTATGGTTTAGTGGAGGTCGAGGTGCTCGAACTTGCCGCGGGGAGGCAGTCTCGACGTGCCGAGGAGTGGAGGACCCGACGGGGACGTCTCGGCTGGTGTCAGGCCAAATGCCGCAGAGCGGCCGCAGATATAGTTTCGATAGGGTTAACGCCAGGGGAGGAAATCCTCGAGTCGAGTGCGAGGATGCGCTGCCCAACTGTGTCGCCCGATAACCTGGGGAAGCGCCCCTCGAGGATTTCCCAAAAGTGCTAGGGGTACCGATCCGGCAAGGGTCGCTCTCGATTTGGTTCAAAGGGACGATCGAGGGAGAGGAAGAGTCATCGGCTGCAAGGATCCCGACCAATCAGACGGCCGAAGGTAACGTAGGTAGGTTAGTTTTCGGATTTTCTCGTTATCGGTGTCGAGTTAAGAAAATACGTACGTATAAATGTATAATGTGTGTGTGTGTGTGTGTGTGTGTTTATATATTGGGCGGTTAATAATTCAGTGCGGAATGCGGGAGGATCTGGGAAAAGTGGAAGAAGAGGGACGCGTGAGAAGGGTGCTGCATCCCTTCCAGCCGTGTCGAACTTACTTTCCATCCTCGTTGAATCTTTAAAGTTTGAATCGAGAGTCGTACAGCTGCTTAGCTACCGAAGCGCCTCTACTGGCAGTTTAGAATTTCCGTCTAATCGTGCTACCCCTCGGCCCATCAATAAATTCCCTAAAAAGTCCCTCGAGGCCTCCGGCCATTTCGCGTTATTCGCGTTATTCGCGTGCATTCTGCTTGCCGAAAGTACAGTGCGCGTGCGCATGCGCGTTCAGGCCACACGAGCATCATTGTGAGATCGAGGTGTCGTTTTGCGGTTGGCAGTGACGAACAGGATCGCGAGTGACTGCGCGGCTCAGCCAGAAGATTTGTGCCCGACGCCAGACGTCGTCGTTCGCGCTCGCGCGTGCGTCGCGTCGCTGGTTGTTCGGGCGCCTTATCTGTCGCGCAAAGGCAAGACGAGTTGAGTCGACTCTGGTATACTACTCGTATAATCACTTAAGGCGGTGCGCACGGAAAGCAAGTGACGTACGTAACGTAGGTAGCACCTAGAGGAATAGAAAGTTTCGACTGCGCGAATGTGCGAAGGAGGACGCGAGGGGCAAGTAGAGGGACGTCGGCTGCCTCTGCCGAGGAACTTTGCGTCGCGACGCCTCGCCAAATCATAAAGCAGCTTGCCACCTTGCGAATCGCTCGTTTGCGCGAGAGAGACTGACTCCCGGCCCTCATCGTGGGCGTTTAATGAATCCTTTCGAGTCGCACAGTTGGCAGCAACTGGTAGCCGGGAGTACTTGTCAGACTTGAGAGTACGAATATACCGAAGAGGATGGAAAGCTTCGGAAAAGGGAGCCTCTGTGTGGATTTTCAAAGAATCCCTGAGCGTCATCCTCTCTGCCGATATGATAACGTTTTTAGTGAAATCCAAAATTCTCAAAATATTCTCTTCCTCATTTATTTGATATAAATACTAGTTATAAAGAATACGGATGTCTAATTGAAGTTTCTATTCACTTCTCGTCCTCCGGTGGTCGTTCCTGGTCCAGTCATCGAGGCCACAGCCAGCAGCATCTTTGCCGCAGAGAACTTGGAAACTCTCCGACCCCCCCGGTCTTCACCCCCCCGCCATTCCCTGGCGCTCCCTCAACTTCGTTAGCCAGGGTGAACGTTAATGACCCACGAGAATACAGGCCCCCCCCCCCCCCGCCCCATACTCCCCTGGTAGCAGCATCACCTTTAGCCTTGCGACACTGTAAGGGCACAGGGTGAATCGCAGCCTCCCTCCTCTTACGTCACTGCCACTATCTATTCCCCCCGCGGAAGCCACACCGGTCATTGACCTCACTAAAATCGAAGGCCCCCTCCCACGTCCTCTTTGAGTGCAGTTACGTCGCAGTCTGCTGGGCTTTTCTTATGGAGAAGAGAAAAACGGAAGTGATGCGCCAGCCATGGTATCGCTAAATGGTATCGGTTTGTCTGGAGCGCCTGAAAAAGCTACATCTGCCAAATCTGCGTAATGAGTGCCGACATCTTGCTTGGCCAAGTCAGAAGGCGATTCGATACGTGATTCGGTTAGTCTCCAAATAAATTGGACCAGTTATATCCTCCCTAATAGTTGTTTTCCAGTTTTCAAAGTTTCTTGGACATCAGTGACACCAGTGGAATTGAGCCTTCTTTGCCCTCTACCCCCTCTACTTATTCTGGTCTTTTGTTTCCGTCTGTGTTAATCCTTGTTCCTTGGTATCGTTTGGGCTCCGCCGTTATGTCCCTTCGGGTGCTTGATCGAATCATTCCGCAGCTAATTGCCACGGGTCTGTACCCCGACCAAGTCCTCGAGGTCGAATGAGGCGGCCAAGCAAAATTAAACTGCAGCAGTAACCAAAATTGTGACTTTTGGCAAATTGGGAGTTCTCTTCTCTGCTATTAAGAAACCCTAGAAAACTAAGAGATATCAAATAAATGGTAGCCTGCGAATGTTTTCCATAGCTTGACTGTACTTATTGATATATCAAGATGCGTCTCGACGCATTCGATAGTTCGTTAGTTCCTCGTAACAAGGGAGACGTGTCAAGTGTATCGGTATATGAGTACATATAACGAGAGTTATATAAAATATATATACAATCTATACATCTATGTATGTATGTAGTCGGTTCATCGATAAAGGATCCCATAAAAGAGAAACGCAGCAGCGGACGAAATTTGACGAGCTCCGCGCTGTATCGCGGAAGTGACGTGCCTTGGAAACGGAATCCTGATTCACGTAGCACATCCGGCGAATATTAAGTATCCTCCAGTGAATTTATCGTCTACGATTCCTTCCAATCGAGGAATCCCGGTAGTTGGCATTGCTGCTCGAGTGGCGAGGATGGGGAGCATCTCGCCTCTTGAGGATGAGAGGGAATCCAATAAGAGGGGGGCGGGCGGGCGGGGGGGGGGGGTGCTGGTGCCAGGGTGAACCAACCGCGTCATCATCAAACCGCCCCCCCCCCCCCCCCCCCCCCCCCCGATGATAGTTACTCGATTCTCGTGGGTTGCGGGAAGAAAGCCTCATGGTGAGAGAATCAAGGGGGAAACGAAGATAGTAGGGGGGAAAGGAAGAGAAATAACTGAGTAAAATGAAGAGGAGCCACCCCTCCCCCCTCCCCCCTCCCACCTATATATAAGGGAAAGTGGATAAAAGACACTTTATTGGATAAAGATCCGAGCTGGAGTGTTATGTGGTAAGTGACGTTTACGATCGGTAATTTAAAGAATTTCTTGGATTTCTTGGATTTCTTGGATTTACTTGGAACGCCTGTCTTTGGAGCCTGTCGTTGTCGCGAGAATCCGCGATGGGAATTATGGATGAAGAAGAGTGCGTCTTGGAAGGCGGCTACGCGATTACGTTAACACCGTAGGAAGAAGCGGCAGAGCCAAAGTACCAGAGAATCCTGGATTATTCAGGAGTTCAAGAGGATGGGGGGGGGGGGGGGGATTGACGATATTAAAATGGCCGATGTCGATATCGATATTGATATCATTTGGATGCCCGAGGCCAGCCGGGCGTCGCTACCCTTCTCGATCCATTATCGATTCTCAATTACCGCTTAATGGCGACCACAGCGGTATCGGTCACGTGTATTACCTTACTGAGTTCAGCCAGGATTATCTTATGTTAGCGCGAACTGGAGTGTCGCCAAATGGTGCACCCTGTACTCGCCGAGCTGACTGCTGGTATCGCTTCTCCTGGAGTCTCGACTGCTCGGCAGATGGAGGGGCGCCCCTGAGAAGGGAGAGAGAGAGAGAGAGAGAGAGAGCGAAGCGTCGATGCTCCTTTAAAGCCAAGATAGTTTTGTCGACTACCCAGAGAGAGTCGCTTACGAGTTACGAGTCCAGGACGATCGATAAACGAGCGAGTCTCCAGGATGGAAGCCATTTTAAATGAGCAACCCGTCACGAGGCGACGTAAAATAAAAACTGGGATGAGCAACAAAAAATAATAAAACTAAAAAACAATTGTGCGAACTCGTCATCTAAAAGTTAAGATGCGACCCTTTTTTTGTTTTCATCACTATTAGAGTCGGAGGAATAAAGAGTCAATGTCCAAGAGACATTTTTATGTCGTTTTGAAAAATCCCAAATTGTTCGTCCGCGTGGCAAACATTTTTTATCTTTTTCACTTACGTTCGCACGAGTTTGGTTCGTTAAACATCGAACACCGAAAACTCTAATTCGCGGTAGCGGGAAGCAGAAAGCAGAAAGCAGAAAGCAGAAAGCAGAAAGCAGAAAGCAGAAAGACTAGCTAGCAAGGATGAGTAGCTGCACGCGGGCAGAACACGGGAATAGAGAGTTGGGTATGGAGCTTAGGGTGTTTAGGGTGTTTAGGGTGTTCAGGAGAAAGGGTATGGCCGCCACTTTGTAACCGGAAACAGTCCTCTCAGCTCAGCTCAGCTCTTAGACTGCTACCCGCCCGATCCCACCACCCTTTCTCATTGCCTCAGGAAGGAGGGCTAAACGCGCGTCTCGGCGTCGATTTCCTACCCTCAAAGGGTAGGCGCCTCTCTCCCGCATCCTCCCCCCTGATCGTCCCGTTGCGAGGCTTATCTCATAATGGCCGTGGAGCTACCGCGCGATCCTGCGAGGGTTCCTCCCTCTCCCCCTGTATCCATGTAATGTGAAACCGTGTATAGGGATTGGGGAAGTAACCACCCCCTACCTTCTCGCACCGTCCTGGCTCCAATTTCTTCTGCGAAAATATAAAGAAAATCTTAAAGAGTCTCGACGGACGATTCGACTTCTTCGCTACTTTTACATCTACGTGAATGACTTTACGCAAAGTGCACGCAAAGTGCACGCAAAGTGCACCTAATTCTCGATCCTCCTAAGTTCGTGATGAGGTGAAAAGATTTGTCCAAGCTCTAGTTTAATTCACACTATGTTTTGAGGAGCCGGAAAATGTAGCCTGTATACACGAAGATCACGGAGAGATGGCGGGGGGTGGGGGCTACTGTAAGTTTCATTGGCATTCTCCATAAGTTTTGCCGCAGGACACCCGGTAGACACGTGACTCGCGTATCCTGTACGTAAAAGCAACCTGTCCCGCACCCACCCACGTATGGGAATACGTGCGACGAGTAACGTACGGTTGCATACGGTCTGGCGTCTCTGCGTTCAACTGCCTAGTGGCATGACTTTATAATACATTAATTTAGTTTCGGTCAGTGAGCAGAAGCAGATGCTGATTACGGGAACGGGGAATGTAGTACCACACATGCGTATGCGTGCATGTATTATGCATGCACACGTATCGGATACATACACACGCGCAATGAAGCGGCGGGACTTTTCGGACGGTGCTCAGCATTGCGAGCTGATCCGCCTTTTTTCACCGGCGTGCCAATTTTTATTTTCTTTATGAGGATTGAGCTCGCAAAGCTTCACGAGAAGTAGCCCAGCTATGCCTCATCCGAGTAGAGGTCTTTCCAGCTTCCAAACTTCTGTTCCATCTGGTTGTCATTTTCTTATCTACGACGATCACGACGACACACGACACGCACCTTAGTCGATCCCAGGTGTCTGTGTGCGCCGTCTTCTGCCATTTTCTCCCATTTTCCACCATTTTCCACCATTTTTCACCATTTTTCACCATTTTGCGTTAAGATTAAAAGTTTTACTTCGCGTTTTACACGCTAAAACTTTTGCCCGACTATTGTGGAAATCGACGCTAGATCAGTTTCTAAGATGCGAACGCGAAGACTCGCGTTTCTGGTGTCGCGTCGCGAGAGGAGGAGAAGTAAAGAAGCAAAGAATGAAAGGGAGGCAAAGAAAGGATGAAGAGCGAAGCAGTTCGCCGTCGGCGCAGCGACGTCGAGTGTCGGCCTGCACCTGCACTGTGAAATTCTACGCCAGCTTTGTGTCGGCCAGTGTAAAGCCTCGTTCACAGTGCGCGCCAGCACCTTTGCGCTCTTACACCTGCGAATATTTCTTAATCTCGCGGGTTCTTCCTGCATTGAGCGCGCTCCCGTTTCCTCAGGAATGCGCCAACATCCCTTCGCGTCGCCTCCATCTGTGATCCGAGATAAAGTCCATGCAATCGAATTTAACTGCCCTTTTCAAAAGTTGTTACCTTCAATTTGCCCTGAGC
>JARQSV010000481.1:108334-129082 GCA_030142285.1 Calameuta idolon | reverse complement strand
CTTCCAGCCTTCCAGCCTTCCAGCCTTCCAGGCTTCCAGGCTTCCAGGCTTTCAGGAGCAGTTACGTTAGGTTAGGTTAGTTTAGTTTAGATTAGGTTACTTGAACCGTACAATATACAGATTCATGCGAACAATTTAAATTATTGAAAATGTACGGATTTACTTTAATTAATCAATGACTGAGCTTCAAATATCAATTATATTTGCTATCTGCGAGGACATTATACATGTACTTTTGAAAGTTGCTTAATATTCCAAAAGAAATTACCTGTAGCTTTTAAGGGATGGGAGTGACGTCAGAGATTTTATGAGGATGGGCTTGTTGGTAGTTCTTGTTAGGGATTCTGTGTTACCCTCGAAATTCTGAAGTAAGCGTAAACGTAGAGCACCAGGGGGTATTGAGACGCGAAAAAGGAAGTCAAGTCAGTATGGTGGAGGAGAAGGCCAAGTAGATGGTGGTTGTGAAGGATAAGGGAGGTAACCGCCCTTCCTGAGTCTTGGTATTCAAGAGAGGCGGGGTAGCGAATGCATACAAAAACGATAGGGGAATTGAATAAGGGGTGCGAGTTTTCCGAGAAAAAAATATATATATTACTCAGGGTAGCAGAAGCATTCAAAAGTGAATCGTTATGAATTAATGTTGCCTTCTTGTTTAATGCATCGACATTCTGGATCGACCTAGGTCATTTTTCTCCCTCGATAACAGGGGGGGAAAGTAGTCCCATCCCCCCTTCCTTTCCTTCTCCGTTCGCCTATTTGTGCTTTTCTTCGCTCTTTCGAATCTTGTTGCATTATGGGAGCTTTGTCTTCGCATCGCCTCAATTCCTTTAGACTTGCCTATTTTAGCTGTCTTTGACTTCCTTTGAAATAAAACGAAGCCGCCAGTTTCCACGTCAGCCACTCGAATCGTTGTTGCCTGCGTTTGCTTTGCGATAATGGCTTATCCACCTGTTTGCCAGTTGCCAGTTTCCCAGTTTCCCATCTGAAAGCATTCTGGTCTCCACACTATGTATTATACTCGATAGATGCATCGCTGCATCCGGTGACCCGTCTCAAGAGGTCACTGAGCATCGTGCGATTTCCAAGATGATTCAAGAAACGATAGAAACCCATCGCACATGAGAGCTCTCTCTGCCCGTTCGATCGTTTCTTCAGAAACCGGCAGCCGATATTGTCGAGATCCAAGAGACGACGATGATGAGGATGCTGGGACATGGATCCTCATTATCGTCTACTCTAAACGATGCAACTTTGCTTGTTGCCCTGAAAAGTCAACGGGATGGAACGGCGATACGTGCACCGGGAATACTTAATCGTCAGTCGCCAGCTCGGGGTAGGTTTGTCGCTCGAGCGGGTTCGGAAGGTCGACCTTGCCGTCATAATTACTCCAGTCATTTTTCAAACTCAGCCTAACGAGTAGAGATCGATCGGTGGCTCTTTGGATGTCTATCGGCCCTTGGGATGATCTCTGAAGCACAGAATCCGTGTACGGAGGGGGAGGTTGGTTGACATGGCGTGCGGAGAAACCGCATGCGCCGGGCATACACACGTACTGATCAGAAGTAGATTACGGTGGACCAGGATGAGGTCCTGGGGTAGCGACTGTCACCGGATCGAATTCGCTACCTCGTTACTGACCGACCTGATTCGGGTTTAGTTGGAGGTCCATGAGCATCGGCCACAGCAACCCCAGCTAGTTCAGTAGGGGGGCGGGAGGGGGGGGGAGGACTGAATCATCCTTGGGAGACGTTTACCTTCACTGGGAGCGATTGCGGTCAAGACGAAACTCACCTCATAAAGATAAGATATCTCGAGGGTCCTTGCTCCTCGGAGCTCTTCTTTCGCACTGGGAGGCCATTTTGGGTTTTTGGGTTTGAAAGGATTGACGTGTTCGGGTTTATAGATTTATACAGCTGGGCAAGTCTAAGGGTTGGCAAATGGCTGGAATAGGACCTACTGGTCCGTATTATTTGAAAGGAAGAGTTTCACGGGGCCTTCATTTCGTCTTCCTCTAAAAGTCTCACGGTTCGTCGATGACGAATGTCGAGATGGCACGAAAATTCAACTTGTACTACGAGAGCACCTGGTACACCTGGACGGACTTCAACTTCCACTTCCATTTGCAGGTCCACTTCTATTTCTATTTCGGTATAAGCTCATCATAAATTTAGTCGGGCGGGCCTCGCAGTGGTTGTTTTATGCTCTCTGGGCAGGAACCTGGCTGGGTAATTCTGCAATGCGGTTGAAACCGCCTATACCTACCTACCCTACCTCCCTCCCTCCCTTCCTCCCTTCCAGCCGCTTCACTCTCACACGTCCCTCCTGCCCTTTCTCCACGTATGCTTCCCGCTCTCTACCTTCCCCAGGAAGGTAGCGTAGCGCAGCTAGGTAATTCAGTGCGGTAAACTTGAGCAGACGGCATACAATATGTAGATGTGAACGGGCCGCGTCCACCCGCAACCCCTACCCCACGCGCAACCAGCTACCCCTCGCGGTGCTGGTAACAGCGTCAGCACTGCCGGTCCTGTTACTGGTACACGTAATCGCGGCCACTACCCTCTGCTTTCCGTTATCGCTCCTGCAGCCTGCAGCCTGCAGCCTGCACTTTCGCGGCAGTAGATGACCTCCTGCCTCTCGTGACGCCGAGGACACTCGCGTTATCGTTGACCTACTCCCCTTCCCTTCCCCCCTTCCTCCCTCGGCCTCTAACCTAACCTCCAAACACTTATGCCGCATCGTCGGTACTCGGCGCGCCAAAACAAACGTTTTATGCCGGAATCGGCCACTCGATTTTCAAGGTTCTCTCTAGTTTCTCCATTTCCAGCGCTTTCTCCTGTTTCGTCCCTTTCACCCACCTCCTCCACTTCCTCCACTTCCTCCTTCCCTTTGGCAACCGCGAGTCGCTTTTCCTTCGGTTGGGAATGATCTCTGCTCTGTACACACTGTGTATAAATGTTCCTCCCTGCTGAGCCTCAGCCCCCTCTTCCAAGAGCACCACCTACCTTCTTGGCTTCCATATGTTTTAAGCCTCTGCTTCTCTGGCCACCACATGACTTTGCTTCTGCGTAGAGCGTGGAAAAGTCGCAACGAGTCGTCTTTCCTTCTTGGGCAGAGTCGTATAAGGTCGACGCGCCACGTGCATGCACTTTCACCCGAAGAGTTTCGACGTCGAAGAACCTCGAGACACCAAAGTAAATGAAATTTATGAAGGAGGCTTCTCTAGGGAGGGAAACATAAAAAACAATAGATCATCGTGGAAGATTGATTCACTCGGCAGAGTCAAGTGTCGGGGAGTTCCATTGTTATCCGGATTGGTCCATACAGCATCCACGTGACGGCGAGATCCGAGCTTGCTGTAAAAGGGGATGATTCTCTGTAAAACAAGAGGGATGCCCATCGCCGCTAGAAGGCTAAATATATTTTCCAGGGGTCTTTAATGTAATCTCGCGTAATTATTCACAGTGGCTCGGAGCATAATACGACCTCGTACCCAGCATCCGTGGGCAACTTTTCATCCCTTTAGAGAGGGGATGAGAGAGCCATCATGGAGGTAATGAACGAAAAAAACAATATGACGCCGAGTGGACTGGACCCGAGAAATAACCGTGTATTTCGTGGACGCTGCGCACATGTGGATTCGTATTTTAAAGGGTTGCCGATGATTTTCAATGACAGGCAGGAATAACGATCCTCCGCCTTCGGCTTGTTTGCCTCGAATCGTTAACAGTCAACGAGAACCGAGATCCATAAAATATGAGTGGTTCCGCGCGCGACACGTGAGTTGGGGGCTCTTTGACGCTAGATATGACAAGGATCGCGAAAGGGTTGGAAGGTCGTCGTCGTCGTCGTCGTCGTCGTCGTTGCTGCTGCTGCTGCTATTCCTGTTAGACACTCTTATACTACCCACCTATCGCGCGACGATACTCTCTCATTAAAATTCATAAGGCGTCCTGCCATTCCCACTTTGGCGCCTGCGCGGAATCAGTCCTCCTAGTATTATATATTTATAGGTTGTCCCCTCCGAGCACACTCAAGTCCATCTATATCCCATCATCGTCGGAATTCCATTCTTGTTCAAGCGCAGATGATGGACGCACTTCTTGCCGCTGGTCTGGCATCGTCTGCATCCGATCGATGCGATCGATCCGATCGATCCGATCGATCCGATCGAGCCTGATTCTCGCGTGTGGTTTTCCTGCGGCCTGCGGTTTGTGGCTCGTGGTCATGGGTGTCTCGCCACACGTGTCCCTGACGACCAAACTCACAGTCTCAATGTCCTGATCCTAGTACGTAGTAGGATTACGACAAGTCCATTTGTCAATCCGGTCGTATAAGATTGACCCGATCACCCGCCGGTCAATCCTAAGTGCGCTCCAATCCTTCGAATGCCTAATCCTGGAACTCCACGAGTTTCCAGGCTTCAATCTCTCGCGTTATCGCCTCTTCCCTCCGGCTGCATCAGCATGTCTACGCGCCTCCGCGCGTGCAGCCACGGCCCTTTGATGCGGCGGCGACGAGTCCGTCAGGCTTCGCAGCCTCCGAGCCTGAAACTTCATTTTGTCTTGAGAGGAATCGAGGGTGCCGGAGGCAAAACTTAAGCGTTCCTGTAAATTATCTTTTCTCCCGAGGAGCAGGAGGAGGAGAAGGAGGAAAAGGAGGAAGAAAGAAAGACAAAAGAAGTGGAGGAGATGCTCAAACTGCTTGAACGATGTAGTTAGGAATTCTTTAGTAAATTCTTCTGGTCCAGAGCCGTGCTGAATTCTGCCTACAATGTAATCTCTATAACGAGATACGGAGAATATGCAGAAAGAAGAGGGGAGAAAAGTGGTTCGTCCCTTAAAAGTAATAACGATAGAACGTGGGGAGTGCAGGTGTGGAGAGCAAGAGATGTGCTCCTCCCAACCCTCGGTAAGTCAAGTAAGGAAATTGCAGAATCCTTGTACCCACGTTACACAGGCATTCCTCGATGAAGCTTCCCAGCCGATCGTTCGGGGGCGTCGCGACGCCTTAGAGCTTCCAAAAACCTGGCAAATTGAATAAAATTTGATTTATGCCAAGAACCTAATGAATATCCACGCCTTCCTACAAATCTTGGCGTCTCTTCTCGACCTCTCGTTTCCTCCTCTAACTGCAAACTGCATGTTTTACCTCTGACGTCAGCCTCTCTCCGGTCTCCCTTAGGATGTTTTTCCTTTCCCGTCGACTCTCTTGTCCTTTGAACCAGCGCAGATACGCTGTATCTTGTCTGCTTCTATAACTCAAATAAGTCCCAATGCCTCCGCATTCGGCGTCGCTTTAACTTTCCAAAGACGCGGAGCGTCCGTCGGTCGACGCGTCTGGATGTCTTGACAGCCTGACTTCCGTGCGAACTACGCGAACCACTACCCCTCCTCCTCCTCCTCCTCCTCCTCCTGCTCCTCCTCCGAATGTTCCAGTTGTTGCGTAAAAATGAAATCGAAAAACTATATATTTAGTTGTAACAGCCGTGCGAGAAAATCATCTGCGCGCAACGAGCTTCGAATTAATCTAATTAACTCGCGATTAATTGCGATTCGGTGGTTCGATAATAATATTGCGTCACGTGGAAAACAATGATTCGACTTGGCCGCTTCCCATGCACAGCGAGCTACCTGCAGTTACCAACCTGACAATAATATAAAATATCCTAATAAACGCATAACGATTCAGGCATTTCAATGTAGCATATCGATATATTGTGATAACGAAGAAAAGATGAAAGATAAAGGATAAAATAATAAGGTTAATATCAACGTCGCGTGTTCCAGGGACGCCTGTCACGACGCTTGGACGCAGCTCAGACATTCGCCCATGTTCGGCTGCATATGTCCCAACAACCACATGAAGAAACGCTGCGACCGCATATTCTCGATGGTCAATCAGAATCCGTGCATCGGTGAGTATTCGAAAGGTCGGCATTCCAAGGATTCAAACTTTGACGGCCGCCACATTCGCTCGGTAGTCGTGAGGGGCGGGGGAGGGAGGGGGGGGGCCGAGGGGGGTCATAGGGAAGAGTGAGTCGAGTAGAACTTTTTATATGCAACTGTCGGTGTTGTGTGAAACTTTTCATTATTTTCATTAAACAATCACTATAAATAAATACAATAAATAATTTTGAATTACGTCTGATCACGCTGTATTGCGCAGTATTTTTCTGTCGATGTTGTCATCCGATGCTGCGCCATTTCTGGAAAAGTTAAAATAATCGACGAGACGTCATCAAATTGTAAGTCTTGGTTTGGTCTCGTGATGCCTCTTGCTACCGTTGCGAAAGAGGATCAATCACTTTCTCTGATGTCGCGTGCTTATCCAGGATTGACAAAGCTTCTACTCGTATCTCGTATTTAATATATTGTGGTACTACCGGTAAGTTGAATTATCAAATGGCGGGAATAAGGGTGCACTGGATGCACTTGATGCCTGCGTGTACGTAAATTCGCGAAGGCGCAAGAATACACCTATATGTATATATATAAATACACACACACACACACACACACACACACACATACACACACATATACACATATAGATACCAAGGATGTATTAAGAAGACGTGTACGTCTCTACGTATTTTACACGGGAGCAGTTTATCAGAAGAGTTTTAAGTAATTCGTGTTCATGACTCCAGTCTTTGATGATAGTTGATAATTTGACAAATTATTCCTAAATAATTGAATAATTTAGGAAGGGGATCACTGAACAGTTGGACCCTATCAATTTTTGATAGTAATGATGACAGTACATATGACGATCCGATAACGATTAAAACAATTTAAATATCCTTTCGAAATCTTTTTAAGAAGAATCGTTCCTGTTAATCGTCATCGATGAGAATATTAAAGATGTGAAATTAGCGAGTGAATTACGAGTAGATTGAGGTACAAGTACAAGTGTGTCTCAAGTGTACAAGTAAGTTCACTGCGCTGCGTGCAGTGGGTCTGTTTGGTCCACTCGGAATTCCCAGAGGAGAGAAACGTTAAAAGGGGGACAGGAGAGGTAGAGGAAATGAAAATCTTTTGCATCTGCCGAATGGGGACGTCGCTTGTATAATTATTCATTTTTGTAGCAGTGACGCAATACAGAGCATGAATTTATATTTTGCAAATTTGACGAAGGCGCCACTCTCGGAATACCTGCCAGTGAGTTTCTGATCTCGGCGATCAGTTTCGGGACTTTCTTCTTCTCTCGGGAGAGAAAGGGGCGCGCGCAACGCGATAAGGCCATCGAGGTCCCATCGATCATTCGTGGATTTATTTGACGCGCGTTAGTTCACCGAGTCCCCGGAAGAGCAACGAGCTATCTTCCTAACGCAGGGTGCCTAACCTAACCTAACCTAACCTAACCTAATCTAACCTAGCCTCTCAACCGAAGAAGATTTCCAGTGCGATCACCATCATCATCACCATCAGCCCCATCCTCTACCTATGAGATCCAGTCCTTCTGCCATCTTGTGATAACTATTCATATTTTCATAGCAGCTCTGGACCAGCTCCGACCGAACTCCTTGCTCAAATTTTAAATTAAAAGATAAAACCATCTCTCGGTCGTCTCTCATCGTTACGCGAATCGCTAGAAAGAATTTCGCGAATCGTCAGAAAATAAAGATGGAGACAAGATCGAAGAATTCCTAATGAACGTCTTTCAAACATCCGACATGGCCAATGCATCGCTCAATGCAATATACCAATGCAATGCAGTGCAATTCAATGCAGTAGCTGATTTCTGCACGCGCACTCCACCCAGGGAACCAAAATAAGAATTGTATAATACTTGTGACGAATTGCCGATCGCACGTATATCGCATGCATCGCATGCATCGCACGCGTCGCACGCGTCGCACGCATCGCACGCGTCGCACGCATGCGACATGCTGCACCTTCTCTCTACTTATAATTGTCGCACCGATCACTGCAAGCATCTTTGCCCACTTTTCGTTATTCCATTATTCCAGGATGTATTTTCGTGTCGATCTGTTATTTCCGTCTGAATGTCTATCCGGCCGTCCGTCTGTCTGTGTTCCCGTCGTAGTTAGATCAGTTTGTGTCTCTACTTTACATACTTTCTTTCCATTCCCGCAATTCCTTCCGCAGCGAATCCACCACGCCTGTATTCAAGTTTACTATTTGCTGCGTACTGTACACATTCGTATATACTATGTGCCATATACATGTGTATAGGGAAGCAGAGTTCTGTCGCGATCTCACCGGACGCTGCCTTGCCGACGGATAAGCGATGCTTTCCCGTGACTAATTGGCGTCGCTTTAAGCGACCGAAATGAAATTATGAAGAAGCGGTGACGCCGACGGCGACGCCGACGCCGACGGCGACGGCGACGACGGCAACAGCCGATGAGAGGAGTTCAAAAGCCAGCAACTTTTCCCGCATCGAAATCGCGTCTCGAGCTTTAGAGATGCGACTTGAGGTGGTATCTTGCAGTGGGCCATTGACCTCGATAACCTGGTGCGCTACCAGGGAGAATAGTATAGAGACACGCGGTATCCCGTAATGCGGAATAAAAATGCGGCCCGACAGTGTTTCTCCTAGTCGCTGCATTCGAACGCGCCTTGAAGAAGCGACAAAGAAAGTTAAACGAACCGACGAGTCGTCGCGAACTCAATTTGCACGGACGGATAATCGGCGAACGCTTCTCTCGATTGAAATTTGCGCATCGCCGACATCGAGAAAATTAGCCAAAGTGATTGAGGGTAAAGAGGCAAGTTTGGTAAAAGGACAAAATAGAAGGAAGTAGAAAAGTGGAGAAGTAATGGGGGGTTACGTTCGGTGGGCGGCCGACATTAGTCAAAATAAGAAAACAGGATGGGGGGAGGGTGTATCGATAGAATTGCTAGTCCCCCCCGGAGACACGGAAAGATGGCGGACAGAACTCTGCGCGTCGACGTGTGAAAGATCAGGCGGAGGAATCGCGAGCGTGCGCACCGATCCAAAATGTCAATGAAATAAACTGGAAAAGAATAAATGAAAGGGATGCTCCAAGCCAAATGTAACCTTGAGGAGATGCGAATCCGTGCACGTGAGTTCGAAATCGCACTGAGCCCCATCCCTCGCGTCTCTGTTTCTGTGTTTCAGACGTTCTACCCTCCATGTCAATAGATCTATCGGGGACCGACTCCGCCCTCTATCCGTTCGACCCCGAGCAGGAGAACTTTCCGGATTTCTGGTTGCCCCCGACCAGTATGTATCCCTATTTTCTGTTTCCCGCGACGACGAGTACGCGCACCTTCTCCGAACTCGAACGGTACCACCACCGGCACGAGGTTCCGGAACTCCCTAGCAGTCCCCGGAAGCCAATCCTCAAGGAGCCCGGCGCCGACAGGGACGTCGTCCCCGTCCATCCGTATCCGGAGCTCGATCTTAATGTCGATTTTAATCTCGATCCACATCCTGAGCCGGATGGACGAGGAGGACGTGGGACGGATCTGCCCCCCGGGTCCAGGGTCCGTCCAGGGAGTAAAATTGCCGATGGGGATGCGGAAGGGAACGATAGGAATACCGTAGGAACCGTCGATGCCGAGCGACGAGGATCTTCTTCCGAGCATGATCGTGACTCCAACACCAGCACTGACCTCCGGCACCCTTACAAAAGCGAGCATGACCTCTATCGGCACAAATTCAACTATCACTCGCACCGTCATCACCACGATAGTCACAACCATCAGCAGCACCATCAGCACCATCAGCACCACCAGCACAACCACCATCACCACCACCACGATAGCCTTGCACCTCATCCTACACCCACCGTAGCTGAAAGTAACCCCGCACCGGCACCTGACCACCAGCACCGCAAGAAATTCGCACCGAGACCCACCTACGAGCACCGCGCCGTCGTCGATCGCATGGACGACGATCTCGACGGCAACGAGTTGAAGATCGGCGGCTTACCGCTCGACCGACTCTTCGACCTTCGCGACGCCTTCGAAGGTTTCGTTGATCAAGGTGCGTACTCTGCGCTCCGTGTACCTAAGCGACCATACCTGATAAGACTGATAACCTCCATGACCATCTTCACCTAAAGTACCGGCAAAAAAAAGAAGGGAAAACCACCTAAGGAAATTCTATAATTCACCCGTGGGAAAGTCCAGATCTGAGACTGGTAGGAACCTACCTTACCTACTCTTTTCCGTGAAATTCACTGTGACCTCGTCGATTTTTTTCTTTACTTTTTTTTAATTTTTAAATAACCCATCGATCTATTCAGCTACAAATGTCTTACAAGAGTTTTAGTTTATTCAAATTGAAAAGCGGAAGCAATCGTCGAGAACGTTGGTATATTTAATTGTATCTTCGTTCATTCTTATCGTCTTGTTGATCTATCACTGATTTTACAGTGAAGGTTATCGCGCATCCGGATAATTCAACGAGCTTCGAAGTCATCGAGTCTCAGTTGGAGAATCCGTTGATCGATGCGGATCATCAGGATCTTCGTGATCTCAAGCAAGTCCCGTCGGAAGGGATTTACCATCATCAGTTTCACCATAGGCGAAATCAGTCGTCGGACGACGAGATACGTGAGTAGATTGTTTTTACCTGATTTAACTGGATAGTTTCTTTGAATGTTTAAACGGCCAGTAACAGGACACATTGATAAAGATGCGATCATCCCAGTAAGCAGCGATTGAGCGCAAGAGAGAAAGCTGTGAGAAGCGACGCGAAGAGTAGGAAGGACTCGAGAATGTGAAAGGGTCCTAAGGAGGCTGTGGAAGTAAGAAGTAACAGCGTCCCGACGCCAAGCAATATCTGCTCATGGGGTCGAAGAG
This sequence comes from Calameuta idolon, assembly GCA_030142285.1. Lineage (NCBI taxonomy): Eukaryota > Metazoa > Arthropoda > Insecta > Hymenoptera > Cephidae > Calameuta > Calameuta idolon. The sequence goes on along the minus strand of JARQSV010000481.1, from coordinate 118,283 downwards.
ATTTATCACAGCGAAAGTTTAATTTAATTTCGACTGCGGACCATCTCATTTCCTGCGCGCTCCATATCTGTATCCGCATATTATTTCTCGGCGCGTCGGATTTCAAACTTTAATTCAGACTCGTAGAGCTTCTCTCTCTCTCTCTCTCTCTCCCCCCTCCCCCTATCTTTTATACCAACTCTAGAAGTGTTCGATAAAAGTTATTCACACCAATTTTCAGTAACTGATCATACTTTGGAAGCTCGCGACACACATACATAGCTATACCTAAGCATCGGATTAAAGGATAAGCAACGCTAATTATTGCCCGTCCTGATTCAATCCTATTGAATCCCAGTGGGTTACGGTTAGCTCTGATAGCAGGACTGAAACGATAGATACACAGGAATCACAGAATCAGTATTATAGGACATGGCACTGCACCCGCATCCCTTTTGCTCCAAATCGGATTTCGCTCTCTCGAATTTTGGATTTAAAAATTTATTCAAAAGGTGGTCCTGCCCCCGGATATCTAACATCTCTTTGACATCCCTTTGCTTCCACTCACAATCAGAGTAAGTGTTCTTCACCCCGTGCTCTCCTCTCTCTCTCTTTCTCTCTCTCTCTTTCTCCTTCCAGAGATAATTTCACCTCGATAAATCATTCCCAAAGTTTTCAAATTGACCCTTTGACGTCGACGTGCCAGGGCATTCGTCACGTTCGAGACTTCTCACATTGGTTCGTTTTCACGAAATAGGCCCACCTGCGACAAATTTTTCAATTTCTAGTACCTTCAAGTGTTTTTCGTCCTAGTCCTTAATGTCTCTCATTTGTTTGAGCTACCGGAGGATAGGTCCTCGGTCGTTTGCGCACGTTCCGATCGCTAGACGACACTTTTCTAGTTTTCTAGAAACGCAGGTTGAAAGCACGATCCGCTCAAAGGTCAATTCGATTACATCGAAGGTCCACCACCATTAAGCTTTATCGATCTAAATAAGGGGGAAAAACAAAGATAGCTGTACAAAAATTGCTGCAGTGCCAAAAGCATTGGTCGACCGTTATCTGGAAATTAAACAAACGAATGCGGCTGACCGCCATTGTTCTATGAGAACAGAAATTATTCCGAGCCCGGATTGACTGGTCAAAGTCCATAATGTCAAGTTTATATGACAGCTGCCGATTAGGATAGCACAGAGACCGTAGCTTTATGATTCAAAGAAAAGAAATATCCTTTTCAGCAGTAATTATAGCTGAGCATGCATACCGTTAACCCTCATCTTCAATATTTCTTGTGAACTTTTTAAGTTGCTGATACTTGCAAAGTGCGTGGTTAATTATCGAATTTTATGCTCTTATCGTCATCCCGTTCGTCCACGACGGCTTCGTAGATATTTTGACACATGCTATTCTGATTATTCAGCCACGTAGAAAATCATTCTATATCAAGGGATTATTAAGGATTTAAATACGTTGATCAGCGAGAGAGAGAGAAACTGGGAAGAGAGAGAAACATTGATGTCATAAGGAATTCTATCAGAGTAATCCGTCCGTGCCCGAGTGCGCAGTCTGGCAAAGGTGTACGAAGAGGGCGGGAGGGAGGGATGATCCAGTAGAAGCACGAGCCATATCAGAGGCATCAGCCAGAGAGGCATCGGTCACAGGGGAGCTACCTCCGGTTTAGGCATTTTAGTAGGGCAGCCCTGATGTGCACAAGAGTAGAGCCGGAATAGTCGAAGTTACCTTAGACGCTCGTTTGTCTTAATAAAATGCGTCGAGGCCGCGTCGGATCCCGTCGGATCCCGTCGGATCCCGTCGGATCCCGTCGGATCCCGTCGAATCTGCCATCCTCGTCCCCACCCACAGACTTATGGCCAGTCATCCCTTATGGCAGCCCTTTTTGGGGGCTATCGAATCGAGCCCATTTTTTATTCCAACAAGCAACCAAAGAGATTCATCCTGGTGCCTCTGGCTGCTATTAAAGCAAATTTTAGGCAGAAAATACATAATACCAAGAATGGGAATGGCGTAAGGAAGGATCTTTGTCCAGGTCGATTCCCGTCCCAGGGATCGATAAAATAAGGGTCCTGAATAATGGAAAGAAGAAAGAGAACGAAGAAATGTTTACAGCCGATGCGCAGTTAACTCTACCCCGCACCTAGTCTATCATTTCCAGGGTGGCTTCATCCTGCTGAATTTCCTGGCAGCCCAGTCTTGTTGCCCCAGGTAAAGCTCTGGCTCTCGCACTCACTGGGATGAACAGGCAAGCAGCACGACTAACTTCATCTTCGAAATTGCTCGAGTGACAGGGATCGTTTGGTTCTTCGCCTGGATGACTGTTTGTCCCTCGACTGGGGGTTGTTTGATTGGACGCAATTACAATTAACGTTCAACAGTGATAAACTGATAAGAGTGATAAGTGACAACTAGCCGAGTAGAAATATTGATGTGTGCAGGGATAGATCAACATGAGATCCCGCTGTGGACGCGTATCTCCTGTACCTGCATAATGAGACTATCCCACACTTGCTCATCCTGTACTGCAGGCACCTCCCATGGATCTTGGATTGATCTTCCCTGCGCATCGAGTACAATAATATAATTCCAATCCGATATCTATTTTTGACCCGCAACTGATCAATCCCAAAATTTATAGCTGTGCGTATCAAGTGCCTGTGCGATGGCCTCGTTTGCCACACGCGATCTCATATTGGTCCATCCCGAATATGGAAACTTTTACTCGGATGATAAGACTCCGATGGATACGCGGACATTATCTTATCTACGCGAGTAATCCCAGAAAGATCTAAGATAGGGAATTCTCTTCGATAGATCCTGGTAGCTCAGCCGTTGCCTCATCTCCGGTTTCCGAGGGGGAGAAGTCTCTTGCGCCGCCCCCCGTTAAGCTCATCCTCTCGAGCACGTGTCATCACGCTTACACCTCGTGCAAGTAAGTTGTACGCGGGGAACTTGGAGTAACCAGAAAGTTACTGCAGTTCTCTATCGGCGTCTATTGACGTTCTGAAAGCTAACTCGATCCAATCTTTCATTTTCTTTTATTGCTTTTTCTTTTTCTTTTCCCCTTTTTCCCTTTTCCACAGAAACGATCCTGACTGCAGGGCGGAACTGCAACCTGTGCTGAACCACTGCGAGCTCGCGAGCTGCGCCAGGAACGAATGCATGGATGCTCTTCAGCACTTTTACAAGATGGCCAGTCACAAACACTCCATGGAGATAGCCTTTTGTCTTTGCAAGTGAGTCCTTTCAAACTCGAGTGCATGCTCTCGTGTCAGACTGGCTCGACGGCCTCGACGGCCTCGACGGCCTCGACGGCCTCGACTCGCGAGAATTTCAGGGCAACGATGACGTCCTGCTCTCCTTAAGCCAGACATTCTTTTTGACTTTACGCCTTTACTTTCTTCTTTCCTTAACCTGTCAGAAACAGTCGCGCCTCCAGCGGCAGTTACCGGAAACACAGACATCACCGATGAGTTCACCTTTGTCAAAGCTTTTAACTTCTGCGCATTATAGCTTTCTCCGCCCGTAAAACAATGCCTGCGCTTTCTTCTTATCGTTTCTGTCTTTCGACTGGTTACTTTTTCCTTTGCCAAATTGGCAGCCTCGCTGCGGTTTCCATTCGAAAGACGCTTGAATTTCCGACTTGGTGAATAACAATTAAACGAGGACCGAGTTCCCTGGTATGAATGGAGTACTTATTTGTTTTAATACTCGACGAGTAGACGTGACTTTGTCAGAAGTTTGAGAAAAATTCTAAATGCACTAGGTAGAATAGTAGAATAGTAGAATAGTTAAATAAATAGTAGAATATCGACAATGGAATACGAGCCAGCCCCCCTCCAGCCTAACTCAAAGCCGATACAGCCTTTTCTTCTTTTCTTCTTTTCTTCTTTTCTTCTGACTTTCTTGCTCGTTCAAATTACTGCAACATTAGGGAAATCCCTGAAACGTTCTCTGGGAACCACGAGCGACGTACCCTGATCTTTCTGCCGAAAACTTATCCTGAATTACATGTAAAATCCTTTTCTATTAAATCCTTAGAAAATCTGATGGTAAACGGGACGAGTGCATAGTCGCGCAAGAGAAGATGCATCCAACGTGCGCCCAGCGCATCGAGGGTGCAGAGATGCCAGCGTGTCACAGCGTAGCAGAAGCTTGCAAGGAAGACAAAGCGTGCAAGTGAGTCTCGGCTTTGAACTTTCGCCCAGGTGTCTCATAGAAATAGTAGCACACATATGGGTAGTGGCAGGCAGGTTATCACACGGAGAGACAGAGAGAGGTGCTCTCGCCAATTCTCAAAGATCTTCCAACCTGCCGACTCCACCAGGAAAAATTTCACTTTAAGACCCTAGAAGTGTAAGGTAGCGGAATTTGAAGGGCCATTCAATTATTTTCAGGACGAAACTCGTATATTTCGAACGAAGCTGTGCGGTGGACAGTGTCACTAAAAAATGCGCAGGACCTCCTTTAGACTGTAGGAAGGCGATGATCGGGATCCTGGGTACCGAGTTAAGGCTAAACTGCGCCTGCAAGAGTGCCGACCTCACACAGATCTACGACTGTCTAGGCTGGCAGAGACTCCTGTGGGTGAATCCGTGTGTCGGTGAGTATCAACCATTTTCTTTACGTTTACTAAGAAATACATTGTAACGTCTCAAAAGATCGAGTCGATTCGATTCGAATTCCTGAATATGAATGCGTAGCGATGAGCAATGCAAAGACAGTGGGTAGCAGAAAAAATCGGATAAATGTACATATATTATACTATACGTATGTACTTGACTATACATATGTATGTATGGCAGATACGCAGATAGAGCAGATAAGAATGATGATGGATTAATGTCATACGATGCCAAAGGCTCTCATCGTGTAATGGATCTATTGTGAAAGCGTATCTCTCCTCCTTAATGCAAAAGAAAACTTTGTCAAGAATGCAGCACTCGTTCCGTGAATTAGTCCTCAAGGATTCGACTCGAGCTCCTATGGTTCGGTCAAGTAGGGAAACGAGGGAGGGGGGGGGGGGGCGTCCTGACTAAATTTGCATTTTACGCCGAACACTCGTCAGGTTGCAGCTTCTACTCGTTGAAACGACAGAACGGAAGACGCGGGAACCTTTCCTTGGCTCGGAGGATCGCTTGTCAGACACGGAGACACGACGAGCACGCGACATACTTGACGGCGAATCGATGGATGCCGAATCCGACCTCGATTTGCCATTGCGTCGATTACAAAATATTGCTTCGTTGCGAATGAACGATATTTGCTGGATTCGAAATAAGATTTTGCGCGAGAAAGTCGAAGGTTCACAGGTTTAAATTTTTAGTGGATGCACAGAGAGACTTTCATGCCCGGAGGAAACACCATCATCACCCGAGGACCACGACGACCTCCGTCACGACGAGTAAAGTCCTGAGCGCGCCCAGTGCGACGGGAGGCGTCTCCGTGAACGACGTCCTCGAGGACAACAAAATACCTGAGCTCACCAGAAGACCGCAGGCAGAACCGACCGAGTCTTCCTGGCAAGTATTGAGCATGACGACGAGCACGGCGTCCACCGCGTCCACCGCGTCCACCGCGTCCGCCGCGACGACCAGCACGACCGCCAGCCCCACGACGACTACCCTCCTCGCTACCAGTTCAACCACTCTGGCAACTAGCAGTACGACGATCAGTACAACCCCTAGGACCACGACGACGAGCACAGCGCCTCCCCGTGAGTATAGCGAAATTTGTATTTCGAGGGAATCGTTATTCTCATCGAAATCCTCGAGAAAGATCCACTCGAATTCAGTCGAATTCAATACATTGTACGAAATTGAGTAATCTTATCTGTGCGATAAAACCGCACTAGGCGCAGCTATGGGTCCACGTGTAAATGCATGCAACCTTTCTTGGCTTATTTTTGTAGGTTTCTGTGTGGTTCAAAGACCGAGCCAGTCTCATCAGTACATCAGAGAAGGAAAAGGCAAGAGGGTAAGATGACCTCGACGTCGACGTTATTTCTCTTTTCCCTAAACCTTCTCGTTACTTGGGGACGTTGGAAAGGACGTCCGTGTGTGTGTGTGTGTGTGTGTGTGTGTGCGCGCGCTCTATCACTTTATAAAGCAATACGTCTGCGGGTGAAAATATATCGGTGAACACGTAAATGGGCGAGACGAAGCTTCCTCTAGGATAAAACACGTAATAATTTAAATGGCTCCCGAGGAGTGGCTGATGGTAGCTTTGATACTTGGGAAAAGTCAATTTATATCAGCCGATCGATCGAAGAAGTCTTATCCGAACCGATAGCTGTCGAACGTCCTCGAAAATGTTTCCACGTAACTTCTGCCATGCAAAGTCGTGATCCAGAAGTGAATAGACTACGAGTATGTTGCATATGTATATTTAATACGCATTTAGCTCTACCGCGAGGACGAGCCTGAGTGTTCGGAATTGTGCCAATGCGGCGAGGGTGAGGTCCTCATCTGCAACACCATCTGCGTCGACTCTTCGCCCTGCAAGACGGACTTCGCCTTCTATAATCACGCAGCACCTGCCTATCAGGCCTACCGGGGTCGCTGCCTCTGCTACAGCGGTCGTTTCATCTGCATGCGCCCATCTCCAGGTATACCAGTCACATTGTTATTTAAGAACGTGTTCCTCCCTCGATACTCTATCATCGTTCGTCAGTTTACAATTCTCTATTGTTCTGCCCTTATTTTCCTTGAAACGTATAGACGCCTACAGCATACCTCATGGAATCTTCATGTTCCTCGGATACAGTGAAACCGATGAGAACCTTCTTAGACCCCATAACAATTTGACCGTGCTGGACGCGGTCTCGTCACTGGACACTTTTATGCGGCAGGAAGTTAATAATCAGGTACGTGTTCCGTTTGACATGCGTGACGTAGATACGGGAGGGGCGGCGTCTTACGCGGGGAGCAATAAAATGGCCTGGGGAGGCTTCGAGTGGTGGAGCCTGGTTCGTCAGTAAAGTTAGCGTAATTCGATAGAGATTCGATAAGATAATGGCTTAGTTTCTCGGGGAGATGGAGATGGGGGGGGGGGGGGGGATTAATTTAGCCAGCCCGGAGGATATACGCGTAAAGGAGGTGACGCGTGACGAGGTCAGAGGTCATGCGACGTACTTCGGAGAGCGCGGTTCCTTATTCTCTCTCTCTCCGGATTACAGACGGTCTGCACGCTCTTCCTCTACAACGTGACCAGAGAGAACGTGATTGCGATCGCACGACTTGGCACGGACAATCCAGCGCTGAACGGCAGTCAGACGCAGAGTCTACAGCATCTTCTGCGCATCAAGGTGAGTCCTCAAACTATTTGCAGCCGATCAAAGAAATTGTCGTTCGTTCAGGAAACTCTGTGGGCAATTTTGTAACAACGTGAAAGCAGCGCGATGCGTCCCATCAAAAATCATACGTTTCGCTCGCCCGACCGCTGGGCCCCGCGATTCCCAATTTCCAATGCACGATTTACAACTTGCAATTTGCAATTTGCAATTTGATGGAGAAGAGGATTTGAATAAATGGAGTCTCTGTTTCCGCGAGTATTTTCACCCGTTGAGCTGCGCGCTGACGCGATAGCTTCGACCTCGACGTAAACGCAAAGCCGAACCGCAAAGCTCAACCGAAATTCCACAGCCTGTATATCTGTATACGTGCAAGTGTGTGTGGGTGCGCGCGCGCGCGATTCTTTTTTCTCTACTCAAATCTCCAATACTTGACTGCGCCCTCGACGATTGGCACATTCGTTATTTCGCAATTTCACTATAGTTCAACTACGCGAAACACGACGTTCATCCGCTGGTCCTACTTTTGCATAACTTTCTACGCTATAAAGTAGTTTCATCTCGTTTCTCTAAAGAGTCAAGTAACTAAGCGATTGACGTGAGATCCGAAGAATCGCCGTGCACGACGTCCCTCGTGTCTTTTAATTCACAAGGATTTTACGTGCAGCCTCGGAACTCGAAAACTCGCAGCCGGCGGATATTGCCATCCGGCTCTTCGACGTTTCTCTATTCGATTTCCGGTAGCGTTTAGCTTTGCGCTTTGCAGTTATAACTTGGCAGGAGGACACGCAACAGACTCACAAGTGGAGCTTTTAACGAAGACTAGCTGCGACAGGAAAATGTTGAAAGCACTCGTCATCCATTTTTCTAGTGGCATTCTAGCACTTTACCCCAGCCGCCCTTTTACCGCTTACACGTTATTTATAAGGTAAAAGCGTCGCGACACTAGATACGTATGGAAGCGAACACACGTCGTACATGCATATGTATGTACATTGTACGTGCGCGACATATCTGTATACTACTCATTATAGGTATATGTATAAATACTCACCGCTGGAACGAGGGACGCAGTGATACCATATACAATACAATTAGCATCCTTAGCGTCGATTTCATCTTTGAGCGCAACTGTCTTGTCTTTTCTTGTACTTAAAGGAAAGGCATAAGCGGCAGAGAGAGAGAGAGAGGAAAAGTATATCTATAGGTACAAGAAAGAGGAACGAAGGAAGAAATAACGGCGAGCGGGAAAATGTGAGGGGAAGGGTCGTCGGTTACGCCGAGGTGTCTTTCTACGATGTAACAGCCACCTCGAGGCCAGTAGGTCCACTCAATTCCCCAAACCAGAGCTTGTCAGCCACCCCCCTTCGAGATTCTCCCTTCCCTCCTCCTCCACTTCTTCCAATAGCCATCCTACCACTCACTCTCCAGCTTTCTTTCCTTATCTCTCCCTATCTTTCTGACTCACCTTCTGCTCCGGCTGCTCCGGCTGCTCCTTTTGGTCGATAGACAGATCGAAATACGCTATCTGGCAGCAATAGGAGAAACGAACTGCTCTAATCCCAGGAGACAGGCCGCCCTGACCTGCTCGTTATTTAGCTCATGGTACTGACAGACACACGCACGCACGCACACGCACACGCACGCACACGCACGCAAATACGTATAAGACATCTTTGAGGATCTTCCTACAATATTGGGCGACGAACGAAGATTCAAAACTAGTTCAGTTTAGCTGCTTAGCTACTTTCACTCTGCAGCATCTCATTGTGCGGACCATGTGAAACATTGCGTGCGTTATGATCCCTCCTCATGTAGGGATGTGGTCGAAATTGGGCAGATGTCAAGTTACACGTGACGTCACCTTTCCTCTCCTACACTCGAGAAATCCTGCACCCGATAACATTTTTCTAAGAAATAAAAAGCTTGGAGGACGTGAACGACACGCTGGAGTCTGCAAATTTGTCTATTGATTCGTTATGGCGAGGAACTAACGTCGGCCTCCGATGGCGTCTGATGACGTCACCGTCTGCGAAGACGCCAAGTCTTCTTAACAAAAGTCGCGACAGACGCCTCGCGTAATTCATGCGCAAAGGTTAGAGCGAGATTAAAGGACGCGAACGACGGAGAAAAAGAAATAAAAATATTCAGTGGCTCAATAATTCAGCGTCCCAGTTCCATCCTTCCTTGGATCTTTCGTTCTTCGCTTTCTTCGCTTTCTTCGCTTTCTTCTCTCCTTCTTTCGCGTCGAAAACGGAGCTGCTGACTTTAATCCTAGGAGCGTCACACACGAGTAAGACACACTGTAGCACCCGAAAGAAAACACATTTTTGAACAGTGCACATGCTCCTATTCCTTTTCTATTATTATAGTATTTCCTTTTGATTTTACATTTGATTCGCTTCGATTCTCGCAGCCAGTGACAGAAATCCGAACAACTACTTTGTTCCCACGCGAGTAGGCGTAGCATGTTTTTGAGTAAATTGCGCAATACTCCGACAATACAAAAGACTAGAAAACGCAAGCAAATCTAGACGTTACTTTCACCGTCGAACTTCGATCAATGACACAGAGGCTAATGATAAATACAATTTTCAGTAAATATTCCATCAATGATCTCAGTCGATCGAAGAAATCATACATTTTCCTGTTGCCAACCACGAA
>JARQSV010000481.1:77200-89255 GCA_030142285.1 Calameuta idolon | reverse complement strand
GGAAATGGCAACGAGAAAGGGACGGAGTGCGCGAGAGCATTAAGGCGCGTTCACAAAACTTCCGTATAACAGCTAATAACCAGTGCGCTTTGCGTGGTCAAAATGTAGGCGTAACGGGTGTCGGATGAAAGACAAACGAATTATGTCTTTATTAATGCTGCCGATCAGTCTTACGGAATTTTCTTCTCGAATTCTCGTAACTTTTTCTTTGAACGGCAATGCAGCTGATCAGGCAATCATAGTTTATTCACTGCCGACGGATGGCAGACTAAGCGGTTTCATTTACTTCGATATACGGTGTTTCAACCGACACGGTCCTTCGGTAGATCCCTTGCAAGTTCCGAGCCCAAAGCAATTCTACTTCTTAACCTTTGCCCTCCCTAGCGGTACAGGATGAACGATGATCAAGCTCAATCCACACTGTAAATATCATTGTGAATAAAAAAGTCCCTTAACCGGCAGTTAAGAGCTGGAAAAAACTTTCCACTGAAGGATTTAGATCCTCGTCTAAATTCCAAACTAGAATCCGACGCAATTGACGTAATCTCGGATCTTGACCCGGAAGTCTCTGAAAGACACGCGGCACTCGCTAGCCTTTCACTTTTTACTTTTTCCCCTTCGTTCTTCCTGCCCTTTCCTTTTCGCCACTTCCTCTTCCGCCTTTTCTTCCGCTCCTTTCGTTCTGCACTTCTAATTGGCAATCGACTGTCAGGAAAGTCGTTACAGTTGTTATTTCACTTCTGTGTTCGCACCTGCCGGGCTTCCATGTTGCTGCTCACGTGCACACGTGCACTCCCTCACACGTGTGCAGACACACATGCACCTCGAGCAACAAGATGTTTATCGATTTCACAATATTCCTATTCCATTGATCAAGAGTGAAAACGAGCGAGACTCCTGGGAAACTGACAATTGTCAGGATAATAGAGAATTTCACAAGTTTTCGCAAAGACTCTTTCATGCGGTACTGCGAACGCAATGAGGAAGGAGCATTAATGCTTTTTTCCAATCTGCATCGGAAAAGGCCTGTCGAGAATCATCAAGAAAAAAAAGAAAAGGAAGTCGAATCTGACTGTACGTATCTGCGCGCAGACGATTGCATTAAGACTCTGTACCTGCGGGAGCGCTCGTGGCTGCGAATCCATCAAGCACAACGATACAAACTGTCCAAAACAACATCATCCGATTCCTCCGATGCTGGACCCAAAAATCCAATGTTATGTTCGACGTGTGGAAACTTGAGTTCGGCTTACACAAGATATACAGTTGTAGAGACCGAGGAGGAGGATGATAAATATCGACAAGGTGTATCCAGTATAATCAAAGCGTCATTCCTAGAATGAATAGCAATGCTGAGAACCGGTATTTTGGAGGGAAAAAAAAACCACAATCATGGATATCTCATAATAGGATTTAAGAATAAAAAACCTATCGAACGAATCGATCAGGTTTCTTAGTTCTTCGCATACAAAAGAAGAAACGGAATTTACTATTTAAAGATGATTTTCGATGCTGCGGTGCATCCTGTCATATTTTAACGTCTTTTGCTTTATTATCTTTTTTCCTATCCTCTCTCTCTCTCTCTCTCGCTCTCGCGCTTTCTGTCTCTCCTCGAATGAATTCTCTGTCGCTTGACTATTTTCTCTTTACGAAATTACTGAGTGCAGTTGCTCGAGATTAAAGATGCGAGACTGATCGCGTGAGAAAAAGAAGAAAGTGATGGTCGAGCAGAGCGATCCGTAGCGCGAGTTCTTCACTCTCAAGGGACGACACACGCATGTACGTATTTACACATTTACGCACGTAGCCGCATTTCGCCTGAGAAATTATTGGCAGTAAAGTAGACCTGAAAGACTCGACGTTTCCACATGTTCCGCTCGGATTATGGCGAATCGTAACTAAACCAATTGCTAACGGACTACGATGACACGACACCGAGACAGAGCTAGCCTATTATTCCGATAGGTAGGTTAGGTAAGGTAAGTAGATAGGCAGGTAGACGGATACAGAGTCGGGAAAACTGCTAGATAAGTAGCGCGTAACGATGCTAACAATACTGTATAAGATCTTTAAAATCTAAATATGAAAAGTCATTGAAGAGACCAGTAGAAAAAGGCACTGCTGAGAACAAGTAGCAGCCTTGAAGAATCCTCAATAAAATCCTAGATTACAGGCGCTGTTTATCTGCCAGAGAAGAGGAGAACAAACGAAGAGGCAGAGGAGCAACAGGTTGCACTCATTGTCAGTGAATTGTCTTTCGAGCAATCGTTGCTGATTCCTGCGATCTTTGCCGCCAGGCCTTCTTTTCCACGACAAAGCACGGGAACCAGCAGCAACGCCAGAGACTGCAGGCGAATTAAAGCTTAACTTCACAGCAATATGATCCAACAATTTAGCAGTCCACCCACCTGCCTACAGCGGCCAATTCTAGATCAGAAATGGCTTAACGCCGACGACTACCTACATTCTATATGTATCTTTTTCGAGCAATTCCTAAAGTCTTAAGATTCACGCTACTCTCGTCGTAGGATGATCGACCAGTCATCCGCTCCGATAAAGAGTTTCTCGGACCGCTTTAGAATGGTGTGATAGGAGACTCGAGCGACTCGGCATAATAAACGATCGTTAGAGAATAGATGATGATAATGATAGTAATAATAGCAATAACAATAATTGTTCTGTCTCTTACATGTAGACGCGTACATAATTCTATCTCGTTAAATTCTCGATTCAAAGTTAGGGTACGTTACGACTACGTACTTGTCCGGTGACCCCTCACCCCGGCCATCGGCAAGTTATGAAAGAACAAGGGCATCTTACTTAACTGTACCATACAAAGATTATTTAAGATCATCGAATCGTCCATCTCTCTCTCTCTCTCTCTCTCCCCTCTCTCCCTCCCTCGCCTCGTCCTGAAAGACACGTGCGCAACACTCCCAAGTCTCCATCCTCTTCCTGAGGTCCCGTCGCGTAACACGACATCGTATCCTGTTTATCACGCAGGATCACTTGTGGCACGGATGACTCTTCCTCCTGAAGCTGACGAGGAAGCAATCGTCATATCTTTGAGTATGGCTACTCGCAGCAGGGGTAGCAATTTGACATCTTCTTCGGGTCCACTTGAAGCTCCTGAAGAATGTATTGGAATAGCTGGTACCCCGTGGTCGCAGAGACTCTTCCTGTTCCACGAAGGCTCTGGTTATCTCTCCGATGAACCCGCGGTCTGGTTCTATTCTGCGCGCGCTTGTCACTCGCCTTCTCAAAAGACGTTGGATCGTTCGATCGTTGGATCGTTCGATCGTTCGATATCCCAACCAAGGGACCGTAGACGTCGTCGTCCTCGTAGGGCGGAATATGATTGCCGTTAATGCTTATGATAGGATAGCCGTATCCCGGTGAGTTAGACAGATTTCTAGCTCACGGACATACTTGGCACATACTTGGCGCGCTCGATGGCTCTGACTCGTGTTTACTGGAAGGAAGATAAAGTACATCTCTTGATATAGAAGGACCGGAGGACCGTTTGCGCATCATAGGCGCATCTCTCCTTACGCAATGCCGGAAACATCCAGGAGAAGAGTGGCTTTAACGTGGCACCGGTTAAACGTGCAATATTCAAAGGAAAGGCTTGTGTGCCGCCGCAGGCACGAACATGCGGGGAACGTGCTGCACATGCCCTGTCGTGCCCTGTCGTGCCCTGTCGTGCCCTGTCATGCCCTTTCGTGCCCTGTCGTGCTATTCTAGTCATTCTAGGCATTCTAGGCATTCTAATCGTGTACTCGTATCTAGATTCACGTAGCTGCGAAATAGGTTAGCGTGAGGAGAACCGGAGGTCATCGAGGTCAGGTGGACTCGGCTTTCTCTGTGCAGCCATGTTGCACGTCTCCAGTCAAAGAGCCTCAAAGCTCGCGGACCCGTGCGACCCGTGATGGTGCAAGAATTCAGAGAGACAAGATCACAAGGAAAGTAGGGGGAGCGTTCTAGGGACTTTGAGAGGAAACTTATTGGATAACCCAGATTTTGCCGATCATGCTTGTCTTACCGATGACGCCGTCGCCGCCGTCGCTGCCGTCGCCGCCGTCGTCGCCGTTGTCGCCGCCGTCGCTCTCACTGTCAACTCTCGAGCTCTTAATGCCGAACTGCCGATCGTGAGCCAAGAAAGGAAAGAGGCTGAACAAAGGAGATCGGAGGATCAATGGAAGAAAGGAAGAAAGGAAGAAGGACAGCTGAATCGTAGTAATAATGCCCCGGGTGTCGGAATTAGAAAGAACCGAGGAAGTGCTCGGCAAGTAGTGGATCGTGACTCACACCTGATAGCTCGCAGCTGATAGCTCATAGGCCTCACAGCTCATGGTGTCACCAGTTGGAGCAGAGTTGCCTTTGCGAGGACTTGACTGGTCTCAGAGAACGCGAGAAGAAGCGAATGGTGTGGGAGATGGGGGGATGGGGGCAGTTAAAATAGGATAGAGAAAAGGAGACGGCAATGGCAGCCAGAGAACACTCTCCTCTGATGCTCTGATCGATATCTCAGCTACATTGTTCCTCTCGAGCGTGTCTTTCTCATCCTTCTTTCTCTCTCTCTCTCTCTCTCTCTCCTTCCTGCACCGCGTCAAAGCTCGCGCCATTTGGCACGGGAACACACACACACACACACACACACGAGAACTGTCATGTAATCAAAGTCTTTACTCCCAATCGTGCACGATTCTCCCTATTCAGGACGGAAAACACTGGGAACGCACTCTCTTTCTCTCTCTCTCTCTCTCTCTCTTTCAAACTGGAACCGTCAGGAGACTCTTATGATTCCTTGTCCACTTGTAGCTGTAATAGGTAAGCGAAAAAGTGAAATAATTCGTCGGCTTATACTTGTAGAGAAGCATTAAGCATAACATCCATTCGGTATTATTTGAATTTTAGTAGCTACAATTTTAGCAGTTTGAAGTTAATTTGTTATTTTAAAGAAAATAACGTTTTCTGTGTCAATGAGAACAAAAGAGAAAAGTGTCCGATCAACTTGATTCGATGGCATCTCGTTATTTTCGTAATTTACGTCTGCCTGACATTTTGCTCAGTTTTCTATAATCTTTCTCTCAGTAGCATAATAATTAGTAATTTTTCAAAACGTGCTACTAAAAAAAAATAAAAACATATTCTGCTCCAGCGCATTTCTTCGTTTCGTTCGTCTCTGTCTCTCTCTCTCTCTCGCTCTCTCTCTCTCTCTCTTTCTCTCTCTCACTCTCTCTCATCGTAAAATGATAGAAACATTGATGAGCTAATAGCACTAATGAAAGCAGAACTGCGTGAGAGAAGTAAGGTGATGTTACTTAAAAATTTTCAATCGGTCTCTCCCACCTTTAGCGTTTATCGAGGAATCCAATCTATTCTCTCTTCTTCTTGTTCGTTTTTTCTTCCAATTAATGGTCAATCAAACTAAGGCAAGTGAAATAAATGGAGGTGAATGCTAAGGAATGCAGAAGAAAAAAAGAACGAAAATCAAGTACCATGAGAAAATGACAAAGAATAGAGAGAATAGAGAGAACTGAGAGAGCGTGTGCCGAACGAGACGACTGACGACTGGTGACTGGCGACTGACTGCCCCAGTGAATGACTGGGTGGCTGGATGGTCCAATCGGAGAAGGATGCGATATGCCAGGGAATCTATACGAAGCTCTTCTTCAGCTAGTCGGTTCCGCACCTCGTGCCGGAGAAGCATGCTGAGCTTACAATTAGAGTGCGATAAGTGATAACGATAACCAGTAGAAAAAGCAAGTAATAAACAACAGCTAAAGGAGCAAGAAGAGGTTCCCAGAATGTCGAGGACGAAATGATGACGTGCTGCGGCCGAACGATAAGCACGACACACGCGTATGGATGTATACCGGTGCCACTTGCCGCTACTTGTGCGAATGGCAACTTAAGCCAGGGGAATAATTACATGTACATTGCAGAGAGTAAATGCTATATCGATAGGGACTGGACCGGTACTGACGTATTTATTAGAGCTACCTTTTTTAAGATGGTTTCTTGAAGCTCACCGTAAGCAAGACTTCGCGGCCGTTGTCACATTGTCACATTCGAACGAGTAGAGGAGGACGGTGGGTCTCATAGCGGATTGGTGATTGGTCATTGGTCATTGGTCATTGGTCATTGGTGATTGGTGATTGGTCAATTCAAGCACTCTCCGAAACTGGAAGCGGTGGCTGCCCACCGGAAGTCATGGCAGGCGTGGTGGTGGTGGTGGTGGTTGTAGGAACCGGAAGTGGCTGTAGGGCCTGCATGTCGCAGGTGTGGGAACCGCGCTTCTTTAGGTCCTGGAACAATTGGCATTTCGGACATTGAATTTCCTGGGATTTAAACGTCTCCGAAGATGGCGTAAGCTAGGTCAATTTTGAAACAGGATTCCGAATGACGTGTACGGAACTGTACGGAACTGTACGGAACTGTACGGAACGCGATAGGATTTATCCTCGCCGTATAACAAATACAGTCATCGGCGTGACGAGCAGGGGGATTAGAAACCGAGACGAATAGATTAGGACAGGATAGTCTGGATTGGGAAAATGAACAACACGAAGATGACGAATGACAGAGGAAGGGGTAGAAGGTGAAAAGTTTAGAAAGCTCGCGAGACATCGTACATGGACTCTGTAATGATATTGTATAGAATCAGTTTCCCTTCGCGTCATATCGGAACCCTGTCTTTGGGAAAAGAGAAAAAGAAACGAAAGAAAGTAAGAATAGTGAATAGTAACGAAACAAGAAGAGAAGCAGAGACAGACGGAGGCGTACGTGTATAGGCTACAAGTAAACTGGAGTAGAGATGTACATGTGTGTGTGTGTGTGTGTGTGTGTGTGGAACTATGGAGAGTTTGAAAAATTATCATGCAACCCTCAAGCAAAGCGGCAGTATTTCTAAGGCTACCGTATAGTAGCAAAAAAAAGCAAACCAATACACTTAACGTAATATTATGTATACGCACAGACTAAGCTACTACTACTACTACTACTACTAACTAAGGTAATCTTAAAATACAGATACAGAATCAGCTACAACTTATCTACAGGGATATCTAATATGTACATGTAGTATACGTATGTACCATATACATATGTATACACGGTGGAAGCGATCTATAAGCAAACGGAAACTAAAGCCTGCAAGCCAGCGAGAAGAAGCGCCGTGTTCTGGGACTGGATTCGAGGATAGACTGAAGGGAGATTGTAGATCGGAGGCGGTAGAAGAGGAGAAGGAGGAAAAGGAGGAGGAGGAGGAGGAGGAGGAAGAGAGAGAAAGAGAGAGAAAGGAGTATGTAGGGCGCCATATCTATTATGACAGAGTCGAGTCCTGAGCGCCCCGACGGCAACAGAATAAAAGGGGAGAATAAAGGAAAGTGGTTTCACAGGTTTCAGCTGGCATCGAAATAAGGCAAACGAAGTAAACCTGTCAAGCGCCATTTGTGTGCATATACAAATGTATGTAGTTGAAAAGAATAACAAGCGTAAAGATGCTCCCGACTGGCTTTCACTTTTTTTCGGTTCCAAATAGATAAGCAAGATCAACGTCTAGGAATTCGACGATGGAGACTCTTTCGGCTTGTTCAATGTTCATGCATTGCCCGAGGATCCTTTCATGCGCGAATCCGTGGCCACTGGGAGCTTGCGGACAACCTGTGCCAGAACTTGCATCAGGATCATCGGCTGACCAATGGCGGCCATTTCTATTCGGGTACGAGACTCACTGGACGAATAAAGCACAGGCGAACGGAAGCGGCGCGTTTGTACATTTATGTATGTCGGCTTGTCGCACGCATCAGCCCTACTGGATACTAGATATACTCGTACATAAATGGATAGAAATAGTGTGGTGGTGAAAAAAGAAATCTGGAAGAGGGAGGAAACAGGAGAGGAGGGGGGTGGCGAGAGAGAAAGCGATTAAGGAAAGAAGGAAGATCGGACCAAAGAGCGAAATGTCAAAAAAGAGAAAGGTAGGAGAGGAGCAAAGACGACGTCCGTGATTGGTCGTTTCCGTTAGCGTGTTTCTCTGGCGTCTTTACCTTTTTCCGCACTTGTATACGGTCTCCGTATACGAGCACCACCCTATCCTTGTTCTCGTTCGAGGTGAGCTGATATGACAAGCTCTGCGATGATTGGTTCCATATCAATTTCAATAATTTGGTCATGGATTTTTTATTTCGGTTTTTTTTCCATCCATCGAATCCACATGCGCATGAGACAATTTTTTATTCGGATCGCAGCAGTCGGCATTTCAATAGCGGCATTTTGCATATTCGCAACGATCGACGTTGAATAGTTTTTGGGTCGAAAATTTGTCATTTTTTTGTTGCGTTTTGCATTTTCAGTTTCGTCCATAATGTGCACGATTTGTTGGATTTTCTCGGTTGCGCCAACGCAAGTTGCACGACGATCGCAAGGAAGAAATGCAGGCGCACAATTTGAGAGCGCAAATGCGTGTACGAGTGCGAGAGCGAGAGCAAGATATTTAACGCGGTAGGCAGGTAGTTGACAACCAGGTGACCAGGCAGGCAGGCAGGTAGGCAGGTAGGTAGGCAGCCATAGAGAGGTCGTGCGGAAGCCGCGAGGAATCCAACAGGTCCGTTTAAAAATTTTCGAAGATGAGGTCCATTGCAGAAGATGTTACGTAGTGATAGCAGTAGTAGTAGTAGTAGTAGGAGAAGTAGTAGCAGCGGTAATAGTAGTAATAGTAGTAGTAGTAGTAGTAGTAGTAGCAGCAGCAGCAGCAGCAGCAGCAGCAGTAGTAGTAGTAGTAGACAAGCGAGACGATCGTTGATCATGTCGAGAAGAAGCCACCGTTGTCGTCAGGATCAGCAGGATTGAAGATGGTCGCCACAAGACCGCCATCGTAGTCGCCAGGAGCGGAGCCACCGTCGCCACCAATAGACCAAGTAACGGGTGGCACGGAAATAGGGAAATAGAAGAATTGATTGATTGAGTGAGGTCAGCTCAGACGGCGCGGCACTTTTCTTAGTGCGTTATTATGATAACGGTCTGGCTTTGTTTTTATATTTATTTAATTTATTAATATTTTCGTATCGATTTGTTTGTTTTTTTGTTTAATTTTCATTTCGCTTACTCGCCTTGCCTTGGCCTCGCATTCAACTCGGTTCCGTGACTATTGCAGCCGTTTTCAGCTCGAGTATTTTTACGAACGTTTCTTTTTGTTGCACTATTGCTTTTGTAAATCAGTATTACTTTTTAGACTCTTTTTTGATATCTCGATTAGTCGACGTCGCATGTGCTTTGCGTGGCCTTGCGTAGTTATCATTTTATCGCTTTTATCGCTTTTGACGCGAGTCGAGGCGGCTGCGATTTTTGACTCTGTCATACATCGATCGGGTTTCAAAATGAGGCCTCGACGAGATAGGTCCCGTCCATGGCGACCCCAGTCTGGCCCCCGGGGCCCGAAACTTGGGCCCTTGTCGCCGGGATGTACTGACTGTACGCCTGCTGAAATCCACACCACAAGCACACACTACATTGTTGCACGCCAGCCACCTCTCGGCTAACCTAACTCATCTTCTACTGGAAGTGACCCTCTCCTCTTTTTCCATCTAATTGTCAAGTTCAGATTTACCAATCCTGAGCCACGTAGACACGCTAACCCTTTGCCTTTGCCTTTGCCTTGCATCCTCAATCTCGACCTTCTCTACCCTGAGCTTCGCGGATACTTGAACCCCGCGGACAAAGCTGCTCGACAGCAGTCAATAATCATCCATTGGAAATGAATAATATCTCAGGAAAAATGGCGCAAATGCCGCTGAATTTCGTTATCAACAATTATATTCAGTTACTTTTTCTGCCCGACAAGACGCGCCACCTCGGTACCGCCACGACGAATGCGGCAACCGTTTAGCAATGAGTTCCGTTTCCTATCAGAGTTCATCCCCTACACCCTTAGTATCACTTCCAAAAGCACTTCTGCCAAAGAAAAACTTGCCGATGTTCTTTCATTCTGGTTCACAAAGCTAAAGCCTACTTTGCGCTAAGGAATTTCTTTGGCCCGAGTGGCGCCTAACATGCCAACTTTTCGTTTCCTCCAAAATTTTCTTACCATTTATGCAGCACGCGTGTTCACTAATCTGAAAAGTTTCTACAAACAAATCATTCTACATTTACAATCTTGGAGATACGAAGGACGCAATAGAAATTCTCTCGCCATCCAGTTCTATGCTCATTCGCTGTTCTACGATGCCTGTGGTTACGTTCGCGACCAACGAATTAACTGTTTGCAAAGAGCCTGGAAATCAATAGGATTTAGTATGGGAACGATTTTCAGCTGCATAGCGCGCAACCGCGGAAACGCTACGAGTTGATGCGTAACACCTGAAATGGATCGTTTAATGGGAATTACCCTACACGCACCTACGCACGCGTGCGTTCACTCTTTCTCTCGTCTTTAACATACTATACATACATATATTATACATCATATGATCGATATGTACATCGCTATTATCTTTCGCGGTCGCTCGAATGGAAACGAATAACTGGGAGACTGGAGCAATAATAGATCTACAGCTAATATGGAAAGGGGCCTTAAGTTTAGCCACATAGAAAACAATGATTGTAGGACTACAAGGTGTTTCTTCAAAACTATACAAGCGCATGTGAGTCACACATATATATTTACAAAAAGATTCACCCGCCCCAATATTCACATATATATCGACGAGCAGAGAAAATCGGGAGAAAGGGGAGTTGCGAACTGCAGGCCGTTATACAGGGTAGCGAATTGATACTGCTTTAGTGGACTACACGTGGGAATAGACACCTTTTATATATTCTATAAGTATAACTAGGGGGCCGCATATTGGGTGACTTGGCTCGGGTGAGGGGGGGGGATAAGAATTAATAAAGGGGATTGCGTCAGTAAGAAGATGACGTGGGGGTGGAGAGGTGCCAACGAACGACTTTTAAAGAGGGCTTCCATACATTGAACTTTGACACTTATGATTGAATTTTCTCTTGCCTGGCTGATCTGAAGTGGGCATCCCACTACAACGTCCTGATGTTCCTTCGGCTATGCATTATTCATGAAAGCAACTCGTATTGTATTATACATATAGTAGATACATTAACGCTTCTTAACCGGTCATCCCGGTTATCCCGGTTATCCCGGTTAACCCGATTAACCCGATTAACTTCGTGCTCTCCTACCCTTCCTCGACCGGTCTGCATCTTTCCTTCCTTTACCCCTCGGCCCCTTATCGCGTGCTAGCAGTTGGCTCAACTCCCTTCCTCCGCTCGAACGATCCCTTGACGCGGCGCGCAACGCCGTCTCGCTCAGGCAGCACGGTGCCTTCACCCGTCTCTCACACTTCGCAGTCTGTCACCGGGAATTCTTCGAAAGGGGTCGTAGCACGAAAGCCTGACAGTGTAGGAAGATCGCAGGAAGGTCGTCCGGACCAGTGTCAATGGAATTCCTGTCAGCTGTCGTTGTCACTGTCATTGGGATTCTTCCCAATAATGCGTGAAAAACGTGCGGCCCCGTGAGTAATAGTTTAATTACCGAGGTGCAATTTCTTCCTTTAAAAGTTGTCGTCGGCGTCGTCGGAGTCGTCGGCGTCGCGTCGTTACCCTCTGCCAAGCTGTACGTAAAAATGAGATCGCAATCGCAAAGAGAGGGAAGCAGCCCTCGCGGGAGAACGAGTCGTTGAAAGCGCGTAATAACTGCGCGCTCCGTAAGTGGTTTCTCGCTTTTGATTGGCGGAGGGCCGGATGGGGAAAGAGAGAGACGGGGAGGCGGGTGAACTGCGACGAATCAAAGTTCCTACTAAATTCACATCAAAGGGAAATAATAAATCGAGCCCAGACTCCGTGAATGAATGGCTAGTTTTATCGAAATAGAGAATTTCATTCGTAATTAATAAAATAAATATAATCGCAGGGCCGATGTCAGGTTTAAAAAAATATTCTTAAAATTCTGTGCATCCTTGTCTATCTACCTTAAGTTTCTCAGGTGCCAGAGCAACCCCTTTTATTCAAGTACCCACTTCCTGTGGACGCTCGTTTCTCT
>JARQSV010000481.1:49344-77190 GCA_030142285.1 Calameuta idolon | reverse complement strand
CCCCCCGCCCCCCCCCCCCCCCCCCCCCCCCCCCCCCCCCCCCCCCCCCCCCAAAAGAGCATACACGACCTCGTCAATCTCAAGTGCAAATCGAGGAAATATTTATTTTTATAAATAAACAAAATCGCAGGACCGATGTCAAGTTTCAAAAAAATTGAATTGAAATTCAATGAAGTCTTTCAGATGCCAGAGCAGCCCCCTTTATCCAAGTACCCACTTCCTGTGGACGCTGCTCGCTTCTCTCGGTATCCCAAGGCATTCTGGGCATCCTGGACATTCTGGGCATTCTGGGCATTTTGGGCATTCTGGGCATTTTGGGCATTCTGGGCACACACGTCAACGCTACCGTAACCGCAACTACCACTCCCCTGTGAATTCGAACTTCCTTAAAGGTGTCCCCCCCCCCCCCCCCTCCACCTAAACGACACGTTAATAACTGAAAAGTTCCCAACGCGCGCTTAATTCACTGTGTAATTAATGTCCGGACGGTTTTAAAAGTGCGATTTTAATTAACCGGTTTTACAGCACACCGTCTCACCGACAGGCCCGTGTAACAGTAGGACGGGACGAAGGGCTTTAAAACGAATCGCCGAATTATTTGCATGGCTTCCTAGTTTCATAGGGCATACGGGACTGGGAAACTACGTGCCCAAGTAGCTGCCGTAACGATCGAATTTAAGTCGCGTTCACACAGGAGCTGCGAATTTCACCTCCTCCGAATTACAGATTCTGACGCGTGAGATTTTTCATGCTCTACCGGTTACGGGGGCTCGATTGACATTTTCAAGATTACCGTTTGATCAACTGACTTACGCGATCTTTATGCTTCATTCATTTTGCTTCGTGAGTTTTATCATTTTACTTAAATACGAAACCAGGTTCCCTTCTACTCTCTACTTGTCATTTTTTCTTATTCCCGTTCCGATCAACAATTTTCCTTATCATTCCTAATGGCAAAACTTTCGCAATCTCCCACTTTCTAAAGGGTTCGTGTCCGTACGAATTAGCCCCATCCCCTCTCTGGACCACGAGCAAAGATCTTCCGATTCTCTTGCCACGCGAATTTCATTCACCCAGACTCGCCTGAAGCCAAAAGAAACTAGTGATTCCCCATAAAGTACATTAATGTATGGGGTGGGGTTCCTGAGCCCGTTTCGAGGTCAAAAGTCAAAAGTCAAAGTGACACAACGTGACTCCATGCCTGCCTCTACGCAGAAGAACTTGAAGAAATGACTGATGACTGCGAGTGAGCACTGAACGTGCCTGACTAGAAAATGCGTTATGCCGCCAATCAGTGGTTCCGTGCGCGTTCGGAACGTTCGGAACGTTCGGAACTGTTCCGCAGTGCTGCGCTACCCAGAGGAGGTGGTCGGCTACATCGACATCTAACCTGCCTAATGGCCTTCTCTCAATACTTCTGAAGAAAATCGAGGACGAAGAGAAGAGACAGTGAAAAAATGTGACAACTCGGGAAGCCTAGGAAAGTGGGCTGGGTGGCCGAGTGATCATCGAAATTAGTAACTAGTTCGGAACAGGTGCCGGACTACCTTCTACAAGGCTTCATCGAGATGCTCCTCCATACGAAGGGAACAATGTGTTTATAGGCTTACACTAGCGAGTGTTCTAATCTAAATCTATAATCGCTCTCGCGCTCTCCCTCCCTCCTTCCCTCTCACGTTAATTTCAGAGAAGACAAATATTCAGGCAATTATGTAAAATCACTAAAAACATGAATGGCTCCGTTTTATTAAAAGAGATTCAAATAGCATCCTATCGATCGATCAATCGATCGATCGATCGATCGATCGCTCAACGGAGTCCTCTTCTCTCTTCAATGTAATACGAATATTCCTAGATGATTTCGTCCCATTGTCATTAACGCATTACTCATTAGATACGTGCAATTACCATTAAGACTTGCATGCTTACTCCAAATATATTAATTACTCATTTTCTCATTACTCTCATTAGTAATAACAATAACTAATTACTATAATAATTAGGTAATCGCGGACCTCTAGCCGGTTTCCTCTCTAAAGGGGGAGGCTGACGTCAAGCAGTGACTTAGACCTATTTCTATTTCTAACTTAGGTACCTTCAGAATAGTCTTTTGTCTTTGACTCGAGGCCCGTTTTGCGACGTCTCTTGACGCTTAACGCAACTTTGGAAGTTGCATCGGTATTCGGGGGTACAGGCCACTCCAAAATCACAACGCGAAACACGGGCTGCTCTTGGAATGTGTCAAGTATTTTGAAGCTAAGGGTGTCGCGCGACACGTGAGCTCCAGAGTTGGAGGTGTCGACGCTAGACGTCGGAGCCCACGCCGACGCCTCGCTCTTTCCCATTCTCTCTCTCTCTCTCCCCCCCTCTCTCTCTCTAAAAGCTCGACTCCCCGCCAATCTTCCTAAAACTTCTTGCACAGAGAGAGGAATTCGCACGTTGGAGACGCGTCCAGCGCGACGGAACGATTGATGAGAATTTTAAATATTCGAAAAGACAATAGCGCGTCTAGCGTGATAACTGATAACGTTTGAACGACGCCGAGCGCCGTTTCTCCGTTTGATACATATATGTATATGTATTTGTGCAAGACGATAAGAAGTGAATAAAAAATTTGTTAAAAGAAAAGATAGAAAATGACAAAGGCGCGAAGGGACGAGATAAGAGGAAAAATTTCTCCCGCTATAATTCAGGAACAAGAATTCTTGAAGAAGAAGAGCTAAAGAGTTTTTAAAAGTGACGTCGCGAAATCTCCGACCCGCAGCTGCCTAATTTCTTGAGATATTTCATTCGATATCTTTAGATTCCTAACTAATCGTAAAATTGTCCTATCCTAAGATGAAACTTATTAAGGGGTCTCATCGGTATACTGGCCTACCTGATAAGGTTTTCCTTTCATTTTTATCTTTAAAAAGTACTTTTGAGTCTCGATTACTTTTTCCTTTATGATCTCTCGTTAGGCAATTTCTTTGACGAGAGGCGCTACTGGACGAGGGACAGATCGGCTTTCTGTTCCCCAGCAACCTCCGAACCCCTGGACCCAACAACAGTGCCAATCCCAATTACGAAAGTTAACTCAGGATCGCGCGGGCGATCCCTTTGTCAAGTAGACTTGGGTTAGTGCGAGACATTTGACATTTGACATTTGACGAAGTAAGACGATTGTCAAAATGCTCCATTCTGTGTCCAGTGTCGACGGAACTCTGTGGGTGGTTGATCAATTGCGATATTCATACGAATGCCTACATACTACGACTAGATATTGCACAATATATGTAAGTGTATGGTATAGTATAAGTTATGAAGTTGGGATTGGGCCTGGAATTGCGTCGAGGAATAAAATGACGCATCCGAGATCGTCGAGATCGTCGAGATCGTCGAGATCGCACTGAGCCGAAGTGAGCCACGCGCAGCCTTGCCGGATACGCGACACCGGAAGTGAGCGAACCGGAGATTAACAAGAGCTCGGGAATAGTCGAGGGTGGCACCGTGAGCTCGGGCAGGACTTAAGTCGTGTCGAAGGTTAAATCTAAATGGAAGACGTGGTGGCTGGGAGGGAAAGAGGGCTCGCTGGGGTGAGGATGATCTCGCTCTCTTGGGGATGCGAATTTTAATGGAAGACGTCGCAACGCGATCTCGCTGATATACAATATATATATATTATAAAAAGGGCGTATGAAAGTCGCGTAAAAGGATATGTTCTGCTGTAAAGGAACACGTGGCGCAACGGTTGGAGGCCATCATGGAGATAAAGCCAGGAAGTCCTGCACTCCTGCCATTCTCATCTACTTGGACTCTGACGGAAAGGGACGCTCGAGTGCAGCCAGGTTCGCTCTTAGGCGCGATGGACAACCGCGTCTCCACGTCGCCTTAGAAAATCCAGCTGATCTCGACTTCTTTGGATCTACTAGACTCCCTGGCTGCACCGTCCAAATCATTTCTATGAAAACTGCTGAGCGCAATTCCGAATCTCTCGAATGATTTTCAACTGTGTGTCATAGCAGCGGCTAATCGGCAAGAGGGAAGATGTTTGCTCGTGCGACAAGGACGCTTCCATGCGAATGAGCAACATCAGCCTACTCGTCGCCAACGCCCTTCTATTCTTTAGACCTATGACCTATCTAACGATCTATCCTATCATTGTGCAGATGACCTACACGACTACGACACCGATTTAGAATTTCGTATTATCATAATTGAGAGAACCGTGACTTTTCCGATAAGGTGGGAACAAGGTAAGAACCCAAGGTGAGATAAGGTAAGTAAGGTAAGGGAAGGTAAGGTAAGGTAAGGGAAGGGAAGGAGAGAGAAGAGAGGAGAGGCGAGAGGACGAAGAACGATTGACAGAGATAAGGTGGTATACGTACATCCTAAGATGAAGAATCTCTCTGAATAATGATGGAAAAGTGGAAAAAGGATGTAAATAATGAACGGAAAAATAGCGACTAGCCTATTATACTTCAGTGTCCTATTCCGTTCTCTCTCTCTCTCTCTCTCTCTTTTCTCCTATACTATATCCTATATCCTATTAGGTATTAGGTAACCTAAAATATTCTATGATATCAGTTAGAAGCCTAAGCTTAGCATCGACTTCTGCTACGATTTAGAATTTCAATGAGTGATACTTATGGTTCAGTCGCGTTTAGAGTCTTTATCGACACAGACTTACGATTCTAATTGATCGAGCGCGCAATCGATGCCGGCACTGGCGTAGATCAGTGAATCGCAAAGAAGTAAATACTTAAATAATTATTATTAATGAGAATTAATATAAGAAGCCCGAGCTCGAGGCTCACACCCGCGTCTCGTTGTAAGGACTGCACGAGGCTCCCACGGCCGGCCTGCGACGCTCGACGTCGCCTGGCACATTGAACGCGACGTTGGGCACCGTCGCAGGGTTCAGGGGGTTCGCAGGTGCGACGGACTGCGAGTGATAATGCGGGCCTTGCGATTGGTGAGAATGAGAGGAAGAGGAAGGTGGAGCCTCGCTGATGGAGGTCGTGGACGCGAGGATGCGTCGACCGCGTACCTGGTAACGCTGAGGATAACATCGGCCGCAGCACGAGTGCAAAAGGCCACCTCGTGAGGCGGTGCTGTGCGCTGGTGAGGTCAAAGGTGACGGAGAACCTGGTCTCTTTGGCGCACCGTTATACGGCACTTCCATTTCCACGAATTCTCGGTCCTGCAAAAACAACAACACTTGGCTAAGATCAAACATCAAAATATAGAATTGGCAATTGGCAATTGACAATTGACAATTGACAATTGACAATTGGCAATTGGCATGAGATAGCAGCGGCTCAATCGAAGAAAAACATAACCTGACTGACTGAAAACGGGAAAAGGCTAAGCAACCCGACCGAAAGCCGGTCAGGGTCGGCTGGTGTTGGTTTCCCCCATTCTCCACAGGTCAGAGGAACGTCAAGAAAGTAAACTATAGGGAGAGCAACTTAACCACAGCGATTGCGCGCTCGATATTACGCCAAATGGAAAATCTAGCGGGCTGCTCGAGGGAACAGAAGAGGCTATTGTTGGAACGACGTTGCTTTCCACCGTAACTCTCTATAATTAGTCCCCGTGTGACGCCAGCTTCGAGTCTGGATATTCGATCGGTAGCAACGGAAGATGAACTCGCGTGGGTTCAAAGGGACATCTCGATGATGTTACTTTCTCCTTTCTCCTCTCTTTCTCTCTCTCTCTCTCTCTCACGAGAGATCATCATTCGATCATCGATCATCATTCGGACCATGTGACTGAGTTACCTTCACATAGCGTATGACTAGCAGCACACGAGTCGAGAGTAAGTACTTGAGGATTTCTCGTCCTGGCAAGTCGATTTACAGATTGCTTTGCGGAATCAGAGAAAATGGCTGAGCGAGCTAGCCGAGCGAGAATAGCTGGATAACCGGTGACCCGGTGACCCGTTGACTCGATGAGTCGATGGGTCACCGGTGGCCAGTGGGGTCACCTAAGACCAGTATCTGGTACTAGTTCTCGGTAAACCAAGTAAGGCTCATTTTAAAGAAATTTATTTGGGAAAGGATTTTCCATCGACCCCAGAACATATATACATATACATAGAGAGAGAGAGAGAGAGAGAGAGAGAGAGAGAAAAGGTTTTTCTCCTCTCAAAGTTCGAGGGTCCTCAAAATTCTTCTCACTCTGCAAAAGAGATTGTATCTTAATAACTCGCTCATTGATTACTGCTACCAATTGCTTCCCGATAACTCTCCTTCTTCCAACTACCTCCTCCCTAATGAGCTCTTCAGCTCTCAACGAAGATGCCACGCGAACCTGACGAACCTGACGAAAAGTACGAAAGCCCAAGGAAAATGACGCAATATTGGTCGTCATTTATAGCGTTATTGGGAAAAATAAATGATCAATCAAACTAATCCCAGATACCCTTCGGTTCCAGCAGCAGCATTGCATTGTTTCCGAGTGATGTTTAATTATATTTAAAAAAAAGGGCCAAGTAATAAGAGAATAAATGACTGACCGTGGTCTTCTCAAGGCAGCGCAACAGATGGTGATGCTGCAGCTCAAAGATGTCCTCCTCCTTGTAGTTCTCATCGAGCTGCAATCCGCTTTCCTGAGCGGCCAATCGCGCTTCCGCTGCTTTCTTCTTGCTGACAAAAGCCGCCCCGCTAGACGCCTTTGCGATTCGGATGCGAGCCAGCCTTGCTTTCTAAAAGACATTCGAGAAAAACAATGAGATTAATCTCTCATAAGAGTCACAAGGAAACGCAATGAGAAAGGGTGGACAGAGGATGTGGCATGTGGAATGTGGAATGTGCACACGCAGGCTCAACTGGCTGTGGGATCGCCCGAGTCCACAGACCGCGGCCACATTCCTCGATTAAGGCTTTCGAGGTAATTCAAGGGAAATTGCAATTGGCCAGAAGCCTCCACCTCCAGTTCGGGAGGCTAGAGGTAGGTTCCACCTTCACACCCCATGGGTCCTTGATCCTCAACCTCCACCATTCTCCTTCTACATTCGCCTGTTTCGAGCATACGTATACGCGTGTATACATACTCTACACTTTTGAGTCCTAGTCCACGCGCACTTTAAATACGCTGAACATGTTAACCAAGTCGTTAGAGTATACAGGCCGTTTCCATAACGATTACACTCAACCTGGACCACCTATTTTCAGCCTGGTAACACCTTTCCTTTTACCACTGGAAAAGCCCGAAGAAGAACTCACCGACGTCCATATTCGATCCTTAGCAAATCGTCGATAGCCGCCTTCGCCGTAGTTTTGATTTTCCTGCCATCTTGCACCACCCTAACCACCCTAACCACCCTAACCACCCTAACCACCCTAGCCATCTCACTCTCCGAGTTTTCTTGGGACGTGCCCGCCGCCGCCGCCGCCGCCGCCGCCGCCGCCTCCTCCTCCTCCTCCTCCTCCTCCTCCTCCTCCTCCTCTGCAAGATTTCGCTCTGAATGCTCGCAATGACTGATCGTTACTCCTGAAGAAATCCTGAAGCAAGGACCATTCGTCATTCGCAAGGGAGGCGCCATTCGCTGTTATTCGAGTTGAAGCGTAACGTGGCTTCAATTGTCTTGAGGAATATATTATAACGCAACATTAATAATTTTCGAGAAAATTTAAAAAATTCCAAAAACTAATACACTGTCTCAGGAAGTACTAATTTTAACCAAGAACTCCGCTACGCCTCAGATATCGACTTCAAACACTGTTTACCGCAGGGGAATTACAAACAACCGATCTCATACCGCCATTTTGTGAAACGAATCTCTCAAAGCAACACATACATATCATATATTGTCTCGGACTCAGGATTGCGGGGTTGCGTTTCCTTTTGAACCCGTTCTTATATTTCCTTCTTTTTTTCCCGGAGCTACGAAACAATTTCGCAAGAGGAAATCTTGGGGAAAATTTATGCGGTCTCAAAATGATGTTAATGTTTACGTCAAAAAGACCATTTACGATGCACTGGGACGCCGTGACGTTTAGCAGACGCTGCGCGCTGACTTTGCCAATCTGATAAATAAGCGAGTAACGAGAGCAGCGAGAGTTCTGGCTGCGGAGGGAAATTTTTTTTTGCTTCCGGGAAGCACAATGATATCCAGTTATCATCCGGCACATCGAACGCACTTTGATGCGATATCTGCGTGTCCAAATGAAAATCTACCGCCGATCTTGACTATAGCGCGACGTCGAGGTTACTGGTAGGCGACCTCGCATTAGGTGTGCACGAACCTTTAAGTTAAGGTGCCCTGCAGGCACAAATGAAAACCATTACTTATTATTGAAACCGTGAAGTCACTGAATATTCGTAAAAATGTGGTTCGTTTACCATAACGGCGGGAACGTTCAAATGCGTGTTCGAGTGGACGCAAATAATTCGGCTACACCAAAAGATTCTCCCTTTCGCAATAAAATAACTAAATTGCCATACACGGTTCAACGAGAGCAATCTTTGTTTTTCGCGCCCCGAGATGATTAATTAACGCCCGCCGCCTACATACATATTTACACATATGACTAGACAAAAGCGACGTACTCGGGCATTCGGAGTCTGTGATACGCTGGAAACTTGCCCGATTCTTCGAAATCGTCCAAGTCGGTCCATCGGTCAAACGCGTCGATCGCCCATGCACATGTACGTTTTACTACCGCAACATAAACGCAAATCGAAATCGCAAAACTGGCCCTTCGATTGGAATTGCACTGCGTCGTTGATCAGGTCCAGAGAAAATGCCCAATCGATTATAACTATGTATGCATATACGCAGAACTCGTTGAGGAAGGGCCGGAAGTAGCTATCGGTTTCCTCCTCATCCTGTGCCAGACGCCACTTACGTTATTACGTGAGAGCTCCGCAGGGCGTCTCCAGGCGTCTCCAGGCGTCTCCAGGCGTCTCCAGACGTCGCAGTTGGCTGGGATATTATATTGTATATGGTTACGCTGCGTTTGGCATCTCCAAAGAGAATTCCCTCCGACCTTTGACCTTTGACCTCTGACGGCTCGTTCTCCAGCCAAAGCTAATGAGGGTCGACGCGCGAGAAAACGTCAGAAGCATGATCAATTGGGTGGAGCACTATCAATCACGACGGGATGCGAAATTAAATGGTTTTTCCTGAGTATGCGGCTTTGCCTGTTACGCGACGCTGATGACGATGGCGCTTTCAGTTTTCCTCGCGACTCAAATAAAAAGAGTCGAATCGCTCCGAGCCAGGAGAAAAGTCGACAAGGACAAGGACGTCGCTTCAGGAGGAATGAACCTGCAGCGTCGCGACGCAATTGACAAAAGTTTAAGAAGCAACAGCCGCTACAATTCTTCGATCGAATTTTCATTAGTTGTCGACGACACTTGACGAGAATCCTCTTTCTTAAGGGACGAACGAGCGATTATCCTAGGATCGCGACCATCAATGGTCTCTATACTTCATAGTACGTAATGTTTAGGATAAAAATTAGGATCAGGATAACAGTGAGTGATATTCAGGAAATATTGCTGATCCAAGAAATATGTCGCAGTCAAGGGTCAATTAACTTCTGGAAAAGTTATTGAATTTAAAAGAAGGGTGGTTGCTTCAACTTTCGATTCTCCGTTGTCACAGGCCTCGCACTATCATCGAAATAAGAAAAATGAGAGCGTAGCAGGTTTACAGGGACGACTGCAGCCGCGACGGAAGGACCGAGAACAACGAGGTCGATGAAAGAATGATTTCCTCGAGGGGCAGTTCTTCGAGGTTTGAGTCAAGAGGGGACAAATGAATGTTTAAAAACGGCGGGGGTCCTCCATCCTCTCTCCGTATTTTTTGCACCGCCCCAGGGATGGTTTTCATCTCTTGCAAGCCGAAGAAGAAAAAATTCCGGAAGACGGAGGACGTTGCCTCGGTCGAGGATTTCTTCCGAAAATAACTCATTAGAGAGGAACCGAAATCTTGGCTTGACGTTGGAAAATACAAATTATTAAGGATCAGCGTAAGGCGTTCAAGGTAATGGGGTTTGCTATTGGAAGAAAAATCAATCGATTTATCTGTCTATCCTATGATTCATTAAAACATGCGAACCCACTGAAACGCACCAGCTGAACTCGTTTCGCCAATAGACATCAAATGGACTGGCTGACTTTGGCTGGTTCCATTTGACTAGCGCCGTACGATATCCGCACAAACCTTAAACCTGACATGCGACGCGTGAATCTACGCGCTCCATTTATCGAGTCCTGGCAATGCCCAGCGAGACAAAGAAAAAGCAAAAGAAAAAGCAAAAAAGAAAGTATGAAAGCCTCGATCGCCTTTTCTCTGGCTTCTCTCTTCCGCTTGGACAATCGTCACCCGATCGACACATTCTGCCGACACCTACTCGCCATAAACAATGCACCGGATGTTTTTGACATTAACTTTCCAGGCTCTAGGCCGTCTGCCTCCATATGGGTGGCGCACACCACTGTTGCGCGTCCCGCAGGCTGCAGGGCAAATTTGTTTTGGCAATTAAGTTTTACGGTTATTGGTTCGCGCTTGCCATTGCGAAATTTCGCGCTTATACGAGTGGGATTATATTTAGCAGCCCTCGTGGCCGCGTCCCGTCACTCAATACCGCAACGCACCCCTAAGACGTCGGCATCGGTGCCGTCAGCCCCAGGCCGTCATTGTCCGAAATTGCTCATCACCCTCGCTCAATCAGATATTCAATTTAACTCGTCAAAGAGAGGAGAAATAAATATATTTTTCATAGACATAAATTTACAAGAGTGAAGAAGACACCGAAGCCTGCCAATTGATGAATCACGTCAACCATAACGAGGTACACGGACGCTGACTGACTAACGTTTGATCAAGACGGTGGCGCCGAACAGCCATTAAATGCAGATATAACTTTAAGAGATAACTGTTTATCCGTTTAGGCGAGTGGCTTCGTCTCCTGGCGCTGATTTTTTTCGTAGGTTGGTACCTCCTCCTCCTCCTCCTCCACCACCACCTAAAACGAACTCATGCGCCTGTAAATAGCGGGAAACGAGCTCTCAGGATTTTACCAAATCTTCTTCTTTGTCGCGATGCCATGTTTACATGAGAATCTCGTTAAACCCCCTTCTCCTCCACTGACGCACACGAAATACGAGATATACGAGACCCATGAATCATTCAGCTCAAGATGCATCGCCGAGCATATTTTTCTTCCAGACTCTGACGTCATAGCAATATTTCTTTGATCCACAGGAGCATGGAAACTCCAGCAATATATCGCAATGTATCGCCATTGTAATAGAAATTGTTTCGTTCCCTCTGCCACGGCTTCGTTAAAGTCTGGATTCTCTCTGTGTAAAGTGGAAAAATGAATGAGGGAACGTCCAAATTAATTGGACGCCTTCGCAAGAGTAAACGAATAATTGAACGAGCGAGTTTACTTTTATTTTTTAAAATCTCTTCTATTAAGTACAGCACAGCTCTGATAAAGTGGAACGAGTCGAAAAAGGTCTTCCGTGCTTGGCGCAGCTTTGTATTCGCGATCCGTCAGCGTAAAGGAAACCCAGCTCAACGGAAGCCAACGACCCTCTCTGAATGTCGGTCGGATTCTCATCCCCACCCCCTTCGGCCGGGGGAAGCATCCCTCTTTTGTTTAGCGACCTGAGCCGAGCGGCACCTGCGAGGTAGAGCAGGCACACACCTTCGATCCCAATTTAATCGTGCCGGATCGAAAGTTTCATTCGAGGATAAATGGAGCGATTGGAGGCATCGAAGGATCGGTGGCCGCACAGGCGCAACAAAACGGCAATGAGTGACGACGCGAGGAGGCGTCTGCACGCGGCTAATAAACCCGGATGGGATCTACGATGGAAGCTCATTCGTTCGTTGTCTGGGATGGAGCCTGCACAATGTGCTATAGAGAGTGGATGCCGATCAGGCGATCACGGAGAGACGCTTCGCGAGATGCGAATCGTAAGACGCGGATCTGTGCAACGCGAACCATGTGTGTGGCTCAAGCGCACGACACCTGCCAATCAAGGAGTCAAACAATATAATGATACGTGCAGGCCGTGTAGACCGTGTAGACCGTGTAGACCGTGTAGGCACTCGTATGCGGAACAGCTGGAATCAACTATACGTAGCATCTGGCGGTGAGCCAAAGCAAACAGCTCGGGGTCCACACTAGCGGTAGGTATAAGCGACAGCGACACCGACGCCGACGCCGGAGCCGACGCCGTTGACACGAATGCACCCTGACTCGTAACGCCTTTACGAAGAGTCTTTCAGACACATATACATATATGTATGTATATATACGTAGATAAACCAATAGGAATGCGCCATAGGAGCCGTTAGTTACGTAAAAATTCCAGCAGCTGAATGCAATGCTGCCAACGTCAGACTGCAAGCTCCACGCAAGAGTGTGCTGCTTATGTTAGCATATCCTCACAGCTTTACGTTTCACATATCACTTTCTCTCTCTCTCTCTCTCTCTCTCTCTCTATCTATCTATCTATCTATCTCTGGCTCTCCGTGAATCTCACAAACTACCAGTGGCTTTTACCAATCGTAAGTCCTTACAGGCACTTACAGGCACGCTAAGAAGACACTGAAGACGCGTGATGATAAAAGTATCAAACACCGTAATCGCCACATTGACGCGTGTCACTCTAGGAACTTGCCACTTTGCCAGAATCTGACCTTTCCTTGGGAAAACTCGAGAGACACCAGAGAGACGATTGACGTGCCGGCGCTTCCGTTCACGGCGGGTTACTCGTAAATTCTGCCTGCTCGATAATTCGACGCACGAACTACACTAAGCGGCTTATAGAATTCCGTCGAGGAATTTTAGCCCATTGTGGCCATTTGCTCTTAAATTCTATCGGCTAGTGGCAATATGTAAGAAAATTTTACTGCTATACCCAACAATCGAAAAACAAGGAACGACTATCGAAATGAAAGGTAAATCGGCGGAGGTACTTTGGCGCGTCAAGATAGAGAAAGTGGCTCGAGCATTTTTCAAGCACCTTCAACCATCCCGAACCAATTGATTCTGAATTCGAGTGTCGAGAGTTAAAGCGCTCGTTAGCACGTGCACCGAATAAAAGTATAGCTGTTCACCGAAATGCAGGCTCCCGGCACTTTGAATGGGTGCAGCTAACCTTCACAACGATAGATCGGACCTCTATACTACGTACATGTACATACAAATATAATAGATCGCTCTGCTGCGTAAAGTCACTTGTGGGTACGTATTGTAGAGCGATAGAGCGTTTACATGATCCCAATGAATTTCGTTTTATCTCTTCGTGAACACAGTCGAGATATTGTGCTAGTAGAGCTCGGTGAAGCTCGGGAGTTGGAGCCGTTGGAGGCTTCTTTTGAGGGTTGCAAAGTTCGAATAATAACTTAAGTGAGTCGTGTGGCGAGTGGAAGAAGACAAAGTCCCTGCTCCTTCATCCCAGTGGCCCAGACTGGATATCCTGTGGATGCGAGTATGGACAGAGATACCGAGGAAGATATTTGCTATACTCCTCGCGCCAGCACGAGCTTCTGCAGGGATTAATCTCAGGTAGTCCCTGTCCACGGGAGGCTTCATCAGTTTGTTACACATTGCCGAGATAGAGAGAGGGTTGCTTCCGTACATGTTAATAGTAGCTGGCGCCCCGCACACGTAGGGTGAGCACATTGAGAAGACCTTGGAAACTAGCCTCAGTGCAAAACAAGATGGATAATAGTAAAGCCAAAGCCTGCGGATAGAGTCTGAGAAGATCCCTGGGGAAAGTAGGTGGAATAAGGGTTGCCTCATAGAATTATTGGGACAAAAAGAAAGGCCAAGCGCGACTCACCCTCTGGGCTTTCCTCTTGTCAGCGCGCTGATTCTGGTGATAAATTCGGCTGAAGTTGCTCACGATTACCGGCACCGGTAGGGCGATCACCAGGACTCCGCTAAGGGAGCAAACGCCCCCGACGATCTTACCAGCGATCGTTTCCGGTACCATGTCGCCGTACCTGAAATACAAGAGCGCATTTAGACTTTTAGCTATAGAGTGAGCCCTCATTCGGTTTTCGGTTTATGCGGCTTAAGGTTGCATTCATTTTTCATGCAGCTCGATGAAAAAGCGACTGTGCGGTGCAGCGCAGATGCGCCTTTACCATTAAATAATAGAAACGAGATCACTCTGTGCACCTCCTCCCTTATTTCTTCCCGATTACGCCACCGGGTTCATCCTTAATACGTTTACGTACTTACCCAACGAGGACCCTCTGGCTGGATGGCACTTACTCGTAAGGTTGGGTTTGGAGGGGATTGGCTTCGACATTAAACCAGACATACCGGATGCCAGTGGTCTTGTCGGTCGGAAGGTCCCTAAAGGTTCCAAGGGCTAGAAAGATATGAAGGATGGTGGAGGATGAGCTCAGAGGGCTCGAGGATCGTTTTGAAATAATAATCTAGAATGCATCGTAGCTAACTTTAGAGGGTTCGGTAGCATCGTCTCTCCCAAACTACTCTTACCAAGAGGAACACGCATCGGTGCCTCAGTATTCTAAGTAATTACCGTTTGCGAAATGCGCAAACCTATGTAGGCCGTTCTAGGTGTTATTCAAAAATGTGCTAATTGGCAGGAGGTAGGAAGTCGGAAGTAGGAGGTAGGAGGCAGGAGGCAGGAGGCAGGAGGCAGGAGGAGAGAGGTGACGAGGAAAGATAAAGAGCGAAGAGCGAAGAGTGAAGAGGATCTTCACAGACACTTTGGATTAACGAATCGCCAGTAACAAGAACGAAGGAGCGATGGAAGCGAGATGGAAGCGAGATGGAAGCGAGATGGAAGCGAGATGGAAGCGATGGAAGCGTCGCCTGCGCGTCGTCGTACGATAGGTCACTAGGGATCGTAAAAAGGGAGTTAAAAGGACAGGAAGGAAAAAGGAGGAGAAACAGAAAGAAAACTGTCTTCCGTTCGGTAAACTTTTCCCAAGATAATCTCTAAGACAGCAAAGTCTCCTCCGCGTAAGGGCGCAGCCCACGTGGAACTTTTGCGAACGAACCCACCGAGCCTCTCGCTCTGAAAGCCTAGTACTTGTACGAATATAAGTGGAAAGCTCGTTACCGTTTTCCCGGGTTTGTTCAGCAGCCTCACCGTCGCCCCTTTATCAGCATGCTGATAACCCCAGCACTATTACCAGAATCCAAGCCCTGTGCCCCCATCATCATGATGACGCGTCCCTTCTCAATTGAAGTCTCACTCTTCTTCACGCACTGCACCTCGCCCCTTACCATTCTAATAGCAACAGTGCGAGAGAGAGACTACCGAAGGAACCCGGGGAACTTTTTAGAGGTCACGGAAGAGCAACGCAGTTACGAGGTTCATTTGCGCCTTTAATATCATCTATATGTATAGGTTTATTTATTAAGGAGGTTAGTTTCGAGGATCATTTAAATATGTGTGTGTGTATATATATATATATATATCTTTCTGCTCTCTGGGCACGATAATCGTTCGTTCGTTCGTTATTCCCCAAGTTCGAAAACGCTCCCTGCAGCTTCACTCGCGCAATCTCGATTCGCTCCATACGACGAATTAGTATTAACTATGGCGTCCTCGAGGGAGCCACGTATGCATCTACGTGATCCACGTGATCTACGTGATCTACGTGATCTACGTGAT
The DNA here is from genome assembly GCA_030142285.1 of Calameuta idolon. Lineage (NCBI taxonomy): Eukaryota > Metazoa > Arthropoda > Insecta > Hymenoptera > Cephidae > Calameuta > Calameuta idolon. The sequence goes on along the minus strand of JARQSV010000481.1, from coordinate 61,578 downwards.
CTACGTACACGGGCACGTATTATTACCGAGCTGTCCTTCGGTAGCATCAATGCCCATAGCCAGGTTAATCTTCAGGATCGACGGCATCCTGGGACGTGTCATTCTAGTCCAGCTCAGACTAATTGGATAACGGGCACCTATCCCCGAGAAGGACATAAACGGCCGAGTACTAACTAGCATTAGATTGTGGCTCCATGGCTAATCCTAATTACCATCGGACCTCTGATAATGATCGTCTATAATGACTTCTTAATCATTACCAGCCCAGGAGCCTCTTTCTCGCGTGAGTCCACTTGCTGCCCACGTGTCATGCGTGTCATTCTTAAACGACGCTCAGTGTCGGCCGATGCATTCGAATGGGATAAGTGAGGGTAAAAACATAAAAGGTAAATCAAGAGAGAAAATAGCCGGGTGGGCTTCGACACGCCGGATTAGAAACGTATTTTTAGAGGCCGACGCGCCCGACGCGCCCGACGCGCCCGACGCGCCCGACGCGCGCCGCAGAGACACTCGCGCGAGGTGCTCCGTAAGCCCACGAGCGCACCACCACCTTGTGTCCTTCCATACACTCATCTGCATGTGCAGCTTAGTCCAAGAATCAAGAAAGCCCTGTAGGACACTTTCTGCAATTTTAATCCATCCTCCGTTACAAATGCATTTATCATTTTGAAAATTAGTGAAATGGCAGATTTCGAAAACCAGTTCGATCGAGAAAAGGGAACGGAAGGGGGTCAAGTTAAACCCCAGGTGCCGCCGAGTTCTCGCTCGAGGCTTCGTTTGTTTATTTGCTGACTCGAACTAGGCGAAGAAACGTGGAGCAGAGCAAGGAAGAAGCGCCGGAAGCCTGGCGGTGCAGCTGACTTACCCAGCCAGCAACGTGGACGTCACCGCTGGTTCCGATCCAATCCTTCCAGGGAACGGAAGGCTGAAGGCTCTTCTCCACTGGCTCCCGAGTGTCTCTCTACATCCTCGCCCCTCCTTCACGGTCTGCAAACTACCTTTCGTGCAAATTGGCCACTGCGAATGATCCGAGCACCAACAATCGAACGCTGCCCAGCTGACTCCATCTGGATTATTAGAGTCAATTGTCCTGAAGATATTTCAATTGAAGTAGCAGGAATTCTCTCTCGAATAAGAAGAGGGCGATGCGTAACGTGACTAAATAACGACTAACCTACGCGTCCTTTGCATTTCGTGTTGGCTCCGGGGAAGATCTTATCTGGGGAAACGTACCAAGCAACAGAAGTGAGTCGATCGCCGAACAACACTCGTATAGCGTCCGTTCGCTCGATTCGCTCGATTCGCTCGATTCGCTCGATTCGCCGTATCCGCTGTAGCCAAACGGCTGATAATGCGATACGGCCTGTTTAGACGTGACGATGACTGACGTGTTTTCGGTAGCGTCTTTGATCAAACACTCCTTCAATTTTGAGATGCTGCAGAGCAAGCAGCCGCTCTTTCACGCGAGAGAAATATGCCTCGAGGAATTATAAATAGCCAAATTCGTAAAGGCACACTCGAGCGCCAGGTGGACCCATCAAAATGGGATATTAGTATATTAAATTCCGTGCCTAACTACCGACCAATTTTCATGGGACTCATTTTTTCACAAGCGACAATTCCATCAAATGAAATCCTAATGATAGCAGTGGCCATCAGCTTGCATTTTACTCTCTTTAAAGTCAGCCATTTCGGCGAAACGGCCTAATGACGATAAGGTTTTCGGTTTGATCGGTACATCGAGGGAAAGATCTAAGCGAAGCATTGACGATTCTAGTCCGACAGACGAGAAGATGGAAGAAGTAAGAGTCACGATCGAAATCCAAAGAAGCGCCAAGAATATTCGAATAAAATGAATTTGTAGAGCGCAACCCAACTAAATACTTTCGGCCACTGAAAAGTAAAACGATTTGATCGAGCACTTATGATTATCAATAGCAAATTTTGAATCTGCGTATAAAATAAAGCTAAAATAAAGAAGTTGACAATGAGCAGGTATTAGTTTTTTTAAGTATGACTTCCGCTAAATCTACCCGCAGCCGAACTATCGATTTCAACTTTCGTTTATGTGTTGTTAGAAGATTGAAAAGGCGCCAGCCAGAACCCTTTGTGGACCGACGGGAAGCCAGCGTCGCTGGTTGTGCTGGTTGTGCTGGTTGTGCTGGTTGCAGAACGACACTACTGCCCTCCTTCAACTACACAAATCACCATTAAATCAATCAGCCGAGAATCTAGTGGTTTAGCGTGAGCTTGGAACTTCCCTCAAGTTTACCGATAGCTAATCGCCCATCATCCCTGCAGCTACGTAAGATCGCGGCAGATCCTTAATGCGGAAGAATATGAAGAATTCATTAAAGAAGACGGCAGGTCGATTAGGACGGAGGTCAACGGAGCCAACCGCCTAAGAAGACCGCGTCCCGACCTCAAGATACCTCCGGACTTTTATCATTTCCTACGGAAGATCAAAACTTCCCTTCCTCTCGAACCTTTGTCAAATAATTAGCTGCTATTCTCATCTGCACCTACATCCTGCACATCAAAGTCAATCGTGGACTTTAAAGCGCAGCGCAACACCATTCACTTAGCCAGAATGCATCTGATCTCCCTAGGAAGAGGCGAAACAAGTGCACACATATTTAGATGCTCTGATGCTCTGATCAGATGTCAATAGACATCTGCGCAAATTAAGTAAGTTTCTATAAGCATGTAAAAATTATATAACTCAACCGAATTCTCTCTCTCTCTCTCTCTCTCTCTGTAGTTCTTTATCTTTTCATGCTTATAGCTAGATTATACGAAGCACGTGCGCCAAGAGTAACGAAGGATTTAGCAACCAATGGGAGAGAAGATGAGAGAGGATTAAGTGATGCCAGGATCAAGAGAAGAGTCTGGCGCTTGATGCGGTACATCCTCCTTCGTGCGGGTAACACAGGATAAAGGATACCAACCTATCGACGCATTGGCCAGTGAACGCCGAGGACACCAGAAAAATAGCCAATGGCGACCCTCGATGGTTGACTCCCCAACCTCCCCAACCTCCCCAACACTGCCTGACTGCATCCAATACACACGTAGTATGTTGCACACCTCGATACCTAAGCTACCCTAGTATATTATCCAAAGCGCACGCTAACAGCGAGTCACGCGAGCTGGGCTTTGCGCTTGAAAAAACACAGCCGACTCCATCCATAAAGGATATTTATCGAGAAAAGGCAAAAGAGGGAAGTTAAAAAAAGGATCGGATAGAATCGATAAACATCGAGAAAAATGGAGAAGGATGACTGGGCGACATGTCTGGGACAAATGACGTCAGATATTCAAAAGGAAATCAGTCCTTTCAACCAAGCATAATTAAAAAGTCCAAATCAGGATGGTTACATTGGCACGCATGTCAATTTAAGATCGGTAGCAGTCCAGACTTAAGACGAGATTCCTGAGGGAATCCTGACTGACGGAGTATAGATCGTAGCAATTCTTGATTTTTGAAAGATCGATCTTTCCTTGGATGACCAGGAGGACCAGTAGGACTAGTAGGACCAGTAGGACCAGGAGGACCAGGAGGACCAGAAGGGCTAGGAGGAGTAGGAGCTATCTTCTCCTCTGTGCTCGTATAGCTTCATGAAGTATTAATCAAATGTGTTAACGCGACCTGGTCCCTTAACGAAAATTAAAAAAAAAAGAAGAGTAAGAGGAGAGTGTAAAAAACAAACCCTATAGCCACAAGTATTTTCTGAGGGTTCCTTTCAGAAGGAAAAGTCACGAGTTGGATCAGCGCTGTTTACGATACGTAATACCGTCCTATCTCATCCAGCCAGGTCAAAGTTGGGATAAAAAAATATAGGTCGGATATCTCGAATGAAATTGGCTCCGGACTTCATATTCTGCGCCATATAACGTGAACTCGGTTTTAAGGGCATCTGATGCCACTGCAAATAATAGATGAAAAATTCTGTAAATTTTGCTAACTTTCGACATAATATACCCACCCCTATGTTCACCAATGTCGAATGAGAAATATAGAGAAATATTATTAAATTCGTGACGGTATCTCGGCTCTCCTCCTCCACTTCCCCCGTCCATCGCCGATAATACAATTCTCTACTCACAAAACATTTACTGACCAGCCCAATACTACGGAGCCGTGCATTGATTCAATTTAACGAGGTCACCGAACACGCTACACAAACCAGGCGTTCACGTTGCCACCTTGCCGAAGACGCACCGACGTTCGTATCTTATCGTATCGATAATCGATCGATTCCTCGAGAACTCATTGATCAATCGAAAACATCTGAAAGTCTACCTCAGACATTCTAACTCAGTTCAGTCGGCGCCGATAACGAGACGGAAGCCTCTCGCTCGAATGCCAATATTATTGCATTATTGGAAAAGTATTGGCGACTGTGGCGCCGCACCGTCCCTTGTAGTCGCTGCATTTCGAACGAAAATACACGGCGAGGGTGGGAAGGGCGGGGGGGGGGGGGGGCCGAAAGGAGCGCCAAAGGTCCAAGATGACAGGATCCACAGACTCCGATAGAATAGAGTACATAATTTCGATAAAATTTACGTGAGACAATAAAGAGTTGGATTTTTTGGTGGTTCGGCGGTTTTAAAAGTAGAGACGCATTTACAACGATCGACAAACACTTTGCTAGATCGACCGGGTGACGTTCTTGACGGCTGTTTCGACTGGTGATTGGCATTCTGCCAAACACGAAGTCGAGAGACTTTGTAGCCGTAAAGCACACTTGCGCCGCGTCTCTCTCCTTTTTCTCTCCTCGAAGAGATAAAAGCACGCGACGTCGGTGGCGTCGATCCTGGCTCCCATTATCCCCCTATAGTCTCCATTAACGATTCTCACTAACCGCAAAAATGCTCACATCCTGTTGGGAATTGACCGCAATTGCACACTAGAGGCCAGTCCGATTACTATCATCCTTACTAAAGTTTTTAATTCCTTTCTTTTATAACATCCATTACTTGTTCTTAAGTTTTACCGGTTCAAAGGGTTCGTTCGGAAGATATACCAAGGTGGCACAAAGCATCGATAAAACCGATAGAAAATAGCTTAGGACTTCAATCCCAAATTCCCCTGAAGTTTCTATGGGTCTATCCGCAATATGAAGTCCTGGTAGCCTAGAATCTGGCTGGACCGTGAATAGCGAGAATAAAGAGCGAGAGAGAGACTTGAAAAACCAATCGCTGACTATTTAAATTATGAAGAAGAAGCAAAAGATAAGATTGATTTAGCAGATTGCTACGCGTGACTCCTTTTCCAAACTACAGCAGGAAGAGCAGCCTACTGGAGAAAGGGGATCCTAATAGCAGGACCCTACGTAATATGTATTCCAGTCTGCGTATTCCCCTTTCGAGCGAAACGACCAAAATTTATCGACGACTGACCGCAAGGTGAGTTCAGAGTTTCCTGAGCATAGTTGGGCTCAATTTGCATCCAGTTTCTGCTTAAAGTAGGGGCTCTCACATCTCTAGGGGCATCTACCACGAGAACCTAGAAGCACCTTGGCGAGTACCTTGTGAAGCTCCCACGAGGCAGCACACCATTTACATTAGCACGTGCTTTTCTCCCTATTTTTAACCTCAAGCTCAGAGCTGGGAGCTGCGAGCTGCGAGCTGTGAACTCGGAGAGATGCAACGTTACATTCCCCCTGCTTTTCAAAGACATCTCTCCAAAGGCAAACGGAAGGAGAGTGTATGTGCGCGTGTGTGTGTGTGTGTGCGCGCGCGAGCGCGCGTCTGGGCGAAATAGGATAAAAGCAGTAGCCACCAAGTTCTAAAAAATGTCACGTCCCTCCTATAAATAGGAGCTCCGTGTCATAAGGCCCTGAGCTCGCACACTTTCGCGTGTTCTCGCAACAATCCAAAGCCATAGCTCATCGGACGCATCTAAGAGAGCCTCTACCCGCGGCTAAACTACGGACCAAGTCCAAGGATTTTACATGACGCTCTTACCTTTGGGGCTACACCATCGTATCCCACATGTAAACGCACCTGTTGATCTTCCTTGACTTCGACTTCAAGAGAGACTGACCGATATCTGAAATTAAACGCCTGGGCCCTGCATGCACGTCGACATTGACCCTCATAGTACGAATTTCCGATAAGAGCCTTCCGCATTTCTCTGATTGTCAGGCGACAGTTGTTTGTTGAAAAACAATACAAAGATATCGCTGACATAGATTTCTTTGGTCGCAAAAAAATGTTCTCTGCCGTCCCAGGATGCCAAGGAAAGATCCGTGCCAATCACTAGAAATGCAGAGTGTTGGTTTTTCGACTTCCGGTGGCGAGCGAAGATCCGTTCAAAGAAGAACTTTTTACGGAAGCGATTAATGCTAGACGCCTGAATGACTATAAATAAGGGAAAAAAGACTTGCAAGGCACACTCTCTACTTACCCGAGGGTCGTCATGGTGACGATCGTGTACCAAAAGGCAGCCGGAATCGATGTGAAATTGGTGCCCTCGACGTTCTTCTCGGCGTAGAACATGACCGTAGCGAAGATGATGATCGCCATTGCGAGTGAGAAGACAAGGAAGCCGAGCTCGGAGGCGCAGGACTTTAGAGTGTAGCCGAGGATGCGCAGACCCTGCGAATGCCTCGAGAACTTGAAGATACGAAAGACGCGGAAGACCCGGAGGGTGACGAAGGCGCCGGACACGTCGTCGTTATCGGTTATACCGAGGCCGATGTAATACGGCAATATGGCGACGACGTCTATGATCGACATCACCGAACGTACGAATTTACATCGATTTGGCGCTGCGAAGAGCCTCAACAAATATTCCGCGGTGAAGATCATCACGCAGGCCGTGTCCAGGCAGAAGAAGACGATCTTGTATCGCTCGCCACACGGCAGCGTCCCGGCGCGACCTGGACGATGCCCGCACGGCACCGTCTCGACTACGTTCGCCATCACGCTCACCGCGATGAAGAAACCCGTGACATAATAAAAGACCAGGGCGGCCGTGGAGGTGTGCGGATTCTCGAACGCCCGCCACATCTTCTGCCGCATGTTTGTCAGCTGCTGAAGATTCTGATCGCCATTTTCACTGAGCTTGTCGTCCATCAGACGCTCCGCATTCTCACGCTTTCTATCCCGGTAGTCCTCGTAACAACAGTCCCCGATGACATCGGGTAGGATGCCAAAGAATGCGAGCTCCTCGTCGTAGCTCGTGAGGCACTCGTGCTTCGGATAGTGGAGCTTGCCCGTCCTATAGTAGTTCAGTATGTGTCTAAAGATGTCAGGATCCCTGTCGAAGAAGTATTCCTTGCACTCCTCGTCGTAGAAGAACTCGCGCTCGTTGGAGCCGAGTAACGTGTCCGGATACTTCTCCAGGGTATTGCGCCAGGTTTCGAATCGGCGACCGCTCACGTTTATCAGGAGCTTCTCGTCGTCGGCCTTGCGACGATCCTTCGGAATCGGCGGCGGCGGAAGCGGATGCGTCGCGATCGGCACCCAGCCGATCGCGGCTGCTCGGGCGAACGGCAGCCAAGCCGCCACCGAGGCCATGTTTGACGGTGCAATCTTTTGTCGACGGTGCGAATCCTCGCACTGCTATTCTCAATTCGTCTTCTCGCTCGGCGATCTCCTAAGAGCTTCTTCCTTTCCTTTTGCTCCCTTCGTCGCGCTTCGCTCGAACGAGCGAATTACGTCTGGAGAAGTCGCAGGCTCGAGTAGGAATGGACTCGCCGATTTCTCAAGAAAAAAATTATATCACCTCTCTTCCTATGCGGTCCACTTGATTTCCAGAACGACGACGACAATAGCAGCGGCGACGACGACGGCGACGACGGCGGCGACGACAACGACGACGACGACGACGACGACGACGCCGACGCCGATGACGATGACGACGACGATGACGACGACGACGACGACGACGACGACGACGACGACGACGACAAGGAGGCGGTTAACGTAATAAGATCGTGGACTTTATCGAAGAGCGATGGGTCCCACTCTTTGAAATACATAGCGCGGCATTTCCTTACTCTTTCTTCGAGATCTTCTGATTCGAACTCACAGCATCGACCTTCCTGCTTTCGTAAGAAAATTCGTAAGCCTAGCAACACGCGAGCAGAGCCAACGGACCGGCAGCATCTGGCCTTCCAGCATCATCAGTGATCGGCACTCTACCGCCTTGCCGACTATTCAATAAAATTCCCCAGATTCCTCGTCCTCCGCGCGTTCTCCTCCCTCTACTTGTTTTTTCCTTTCGACGTTTCTTCACTCTCTGCCTCTACGTGTATTTCCTTACTCTCTCACTTTTCTTCCTCGTACAGTTTTCTATCATCTACCCCCCATTAATTCTACACTTTTTCCGTCTCTTCCTACCTCTCCACGTCTTCCGGCTCCACCCCCTCCTCCTCCCCCTCCCCCTCCGCCACCTCCGCCACTCTCCCCTCGCTCTCCTCGTCTTCGTTCTCTTCCTTCACCACTCCCACTAGCGCCGACTTCTCCTCTTCTTCTCTTCCCTCCACCGTCACCCTCGCCTTCTCAGCTTCAGCCCTTCACCCCTTCACCCCTTCACCCCTTCACCCCTTCTCTTTCACACTTCAATCTTAATAATAATTACGTTTGCCACTGACTCCTACGAGGGGAAACGCGATGGAAGTTGACACGCTTCCTTCGGATTTTCCTATTTTTGTCTCGTCCTGTTTCTGCAAAAAAATGCGTGTGCTCCTTGATGCTTCCGTTTTACTGCTACATTCTCCCGAGGAGATCGTCTCGCCTTCCTGACGTACGATCGGCTTCCTTAGCTGACAGTGACGTTGCCTTCGGCATTGACGACGCCGACGGCGACGACCAACATTCCCACTACCGTAAAACAGTTAACTCGGATAAATGTGTCACAAACATTTTCTTCCTTCTACTTTCTTCCTCAGCACTTATCACCATTTCTCCCCCTTTCTCACTGATTCTCCCATCACTATGTTTTACTCTTGAATGTGGCCTTTCAGTCCCTTTTATTAAATTAGTTCATTCGCTGTGCGAACATCTTTCGATTTCTTTTCTCTAATTGTGAACTTCCTATTGGTACATATTTTTTATCATGAAATAAAAGTTATTTACCTACATCGGAACTTATTTATGACGCAACCCAATACTTGCTGCACTCTCGCGTAGACCCAAATACATGTCTTATCGAAAAGCACAGCCAAGACAACCGTGCACCATTGGCTTCCTCAATTGACAGGATTAATTGCAAACATCTACGGAAACATCTGCGTTCGGCACATCAAACACGCTCGCACGTCTCTTCCGCTTTCACTTCTCTCTCCTCCTCCTTATCGGCGAGATTCTCCACGCGAGCCTTACGAGACACAGCGAAGAACCGAGAATCGGTCAAGAAAGCGTTTATCGTGCCAACGCGAAACTTCAGTAAAGCAGAAGGAGGGAGGGAGAAGGAGAAAGAGAAAGAGAGAGAGAGAGAGAGAGACGGAAAAAACCCAGAAATATTGCGCAGACACATACGCGTGTGCTTTCACGAATCCGCAAACGGTAACATAAAATCTCAAAATAACATTAAGAACAAAGCAATAAGAAATCACTGAAAATGTCTACCGAGTCGGCGAAAAGGCACTCACGATTGTCACTAGATTGTCGACTCGCGACTACCGACGAACAGCGTTGTGAAAATGTAATTTTCAAAAAAATAACGACCTCATAGGATATCAAAACGATATGACAGAGTACGAAGAACGCGGGACTGACTGCCACTAGACATAACTTCAATATAGAGATATACGCGAGTTATAATTGGCATTAATACGAAGATGGACGAATGTAGAAATACGGGAACGTATGATGAACGTACGGGCCAAGCCGCTAATCCGATATCGTTTGAGCGATAATAAATGCGACCCGGATCACCCGCTCGATGAGTTGGCCACTCGCGACTGCCGGAGGATCTTTCGTAGTTCTCGTAGCTTTGGGAGCTTTCGGTGCTTTCGGGAGCGCCCAGTGGAGCCCAGCTCCTCCAGAAGCGTGCTCGCTCGCGAAGCGTCGAAATCAACGCAATCAACGCAGCCAACGCAGCCAACGCAACGCGGCGAACCTACCTAGCTCAAGTCCAAATTGATTTTTACGGTACAGCGTCGGTGGCGACGCTCGGCGTCCCAGCGCAGTACCGCAGCACTGCGCAGCACTGCTCCGTTGCCCGGGCAACCCACCCTGATATGACGTCATTTTCCTCACTACCCGTCAAACAGCCGCCCTCTACCGACGGCGTCACCGTTTGTCTGCTACAAAGCCTGCCTAACAGACTTTGTATCGCTCTCTCTCTCTCTAATGGGGAAGAAATACACAAGATGAAAGAAGACGTAGCTACCTCGTGCACCTTGGACCAAACGGAGACGGAGGAAACGGTGCTGTGTACGTACCGGCGCGCGCACGGTACTACGAGCTACCCCGTCGCCACTGTTCGCCACCATACAGCAGGCACCAGGCGAACCAGAGTCTCTTCTTCTGTGTAGCAGTCTGTAGTCCACTGTAGTCTCATTCAGTCTCGTTCAGTCTCGTTCAGGTAAACTCGTGCCCCTAGTACCCCTAATGAGAACGTTACGGACTGCAACCTCAAAATGCAAGTACCGGCTGGTCTACTCACTGAACTTCCCGAAGGGGGTGCCCCTGGGCCCCTCGCTAGGTTTTACCTATCAATGCTTCCAGTTTCCTTCGCGTCTTCTTTGACTTCTCCTATAGAAAATGCACGTGCTGCATGTTGTACGTACGTATGCTCTGCTACCAACCGTGGACAATTTGCGCTCCCTGTTTTCTCCATTTTAATGAAGTCCATAGAAAAGTGGTCGATTTAAAAATTCCTTCTCTTGCTATCCTATACTTTGCTCAAAGAGTTTCTCTTCCTTTGGCGATTCTGCACACGTTCATTGCCACTTAAACAAGAAGAGGGCCCACCCACCGCTCTCTGAGATTGTCTGACAATTTTCTCGGCAATTTTCTCAATGGTAATAAGGAAGATCTTACTGATCCACCGCTAACTCTCCTTGCTAATAGACAAATGTTCGCACAGTAGATGAGACAATCAAGGAAATAAGCATTGAAAGTTGTTATTTCCTCTTTCGCCGGCTAGAAAGGAGAGCTTCCTGTCTCCCGACGTCTTTACGCGTCACTTCTTGAGAGAGCATCGTTCCTCCGTTCCAAGTATTAATAAATCAATCGATCAAATCAATTCGATCAGCAGCAGTTCTTGCTTCTTCTAGGTTTCATTCGCTTAACATTAAATTGAATTATTCCTGTCGACAAATAAAGACACAAAGTACAAAAATAAAAATATTCAAACCAAACTTGTCGGCAATCGAAGAAGCTGCTTTTTTTCTTTTCCGCTCGATACGAGCGCCACTTTTGCCTTTGGCAAAGGGAGGAGAAGCGCATCGAAATTTCGGAGAAGAAAATTGTTCTCTGGGCTGGCGCTCCTTCGCTCGGCATAAGCGAACGAAAAACAATAAGAGAACGCAAGAGCGACGAAAGGAGAGACACTGGAGGTAATTGGGGGAAAGAGGAATAAAAAGAAGAAAAAAAGAAGGTGGACAAGACGAATAATGATTTGATGTTGAAAAATGTAACCGAGTCCTTCTCCTTCAAATTGTACATAAAGACGATTTTTATTTTTAAATACTTTTTGGACACCGATATTTGTCTCTGTGAGTGTGTGTGCTCGATTCATTTCATTCTCTGCACGTATGAGTGTGTGAGTCTGTGAGTGCCTGAGTAAATGTGCGTGTATATAATTTGTGTAAATGTATCATGTGTATTATGCGTAAAACTGTTTTTTTTTAAATATCTGTCGACTGTCTTTTAAAACCTCCATAGGCGCAATGCATTCGTTTATTCGGCTTTCAGAGAGTTAGAATCTATTCGTTAGGAAGTGGCCGCTCACGGTCGCAGAGTAATTCGTTCGATAAATTCGCCATCAACATTCGATTCTCGATACATCGCATTAATTGCCATAATGCTGAGAATAAAAGAGCGAAAATCAAAGTACTCGGCGATCGTAGAGCAAAGCCAAGATGGACTACTTGCTATTGCATCGGGACGCTAAAGCGAGACTCGAAATTGAAAAAAGGGAAAGGGAGATCGTGACGTATTCGCGATGGCGTCCCGATGTCTCTTAGATCGTCGTTGAGCGCAACGTCGAAGATTCGCAGTAGAGGCGCGAGTTCATAGAGAACGAAACGGGGGGGGGGGGGGGGGGGGCCA
>JARQSV010000481.1:0-49334 GCA_030142285.1 Calameuta idolon | reverse complement strand
CCGCCCCCCCCCCCCCCCCCCCGAGAGCGAGAGACACAGAGGCCTTAGAGAGAAAAGAAAAGAAAATAAAAGAGCCAACAAAGCAACGACGACGCCAGGACGTCGTGCCTCGCGCGTCCACGGAGCTACATTCAGTAAATTTCCTTAGGTATTAACGAGCGTGTAAAACAGAAAAGTCCTGAATTCAATACGTACGAAAAGGGGAAGTTGCAACGTGAAATAGGAGAGGCGATGAAAAGTTTGCGAATCATCCGCGTCGCTCGAACAACGTTGTTAACGTTATCCGTAGGACAGAACTCGATATGGAGTGAAGCATCGAAAGTGATTAGTTTCTTTTAAATTGAATGAAGCGTCACCTTCGAAAACGAAGCAACTCGTAAACGCGACGTCCTTTATCCATCGATCTTCTCACGCTCGTATCTTTAAGTTTATATTATTCGCAGCCTGATATACATGGCGGCCGAACGTAAGCAACAATATATACACATTAAAAAGCATAGTTATAATTAGTTCTCGAGGGCTTGGTAGAGCGTGTGACTGGATGAGAGGAGATGGAAAGAAGGGGGGGGGGGGGGCGACGGCGGCGACAGAGCACTATCTTCAAATTCGAATTGTCTCATCCTCCGCCACACCTCGCCGCCTCACCACTCAGACATCCTGTTACAACAACACAACTTCTCCTCTTCTTCCACCCACATATATATATATATATATGTATATACGCGGCTATAGCCTTAAACTCGGCTTAATCCGAATAAGACTTTTTGTGCTTCTCCAATTGACAATTTGGCTGTTTCTTTTGTTCCTTCGTATTTATATTCTTATTTTCTCACGCACCCTTCCTCTTTTCTCTTCTACTAGCACACCCGGTATAAGCAGATAAGCTCGCACGCGTCCCGTCTCCTTATCAGAGCGAGAAATAATATTGTCCCGACACACCGATTCCCAGGACTTTGTCACAACTTCCTCGTAAACGCAACACGCATAGGCATAGCTACCATGTAGAGGTTATATATGCGTATGCATGAATGCGCTAGTGGAAACTAAAGTATAAGTATTATTAGGATTATTAGGATCATCACCATCATCATTATCATCATCTAAAAAGCCCTGATACTGCACATATTTTCAATTTCACAGAAATTCCTAGTCCCCAAATTCGGAATGAATAATCTTGCTCTAAAACCTGCAGCTCACGATCCACTATACAGACCCTGGCTACTTCGTCCCATTATAAAGAATACAAATAATTACATCCGCAATTGTACATAATACATCATCGAACACGGCTTCATTCTTTCTTCTTTCTTCCTTCTCTCTCTCCATTATGCACGCACGCACGCACGCACGCACACACGCACACACGCACACACGCACACACACACGACAAAGCGACTAAGGGCTAATCGAGTAACAGTGCGAATCACCCTTCAGCTTAATATCTAACTTTTAATTCCGACCTTTCGCGACGCTCGTCGCTTCAACTCTTTCACGGTTTTCCATTCAATTTCACGGTTACCCGCGCGGCCATCAGGATTCTAAGCATAGTTGGCGACTTCTTTTATCAAAGATAAAACTCGGAACAGGCACACGCACTCTCTTTCATGAGCACATCCCCCGCCCTCCTAAGTAATAATACCAATACGAACAGAGAATAAAGGTGTTTCAAGTGGGGCAGAGCTAACGATATTCCTCCATGTTTCCTCGAATTATCTGATTGATGGAGGTGACTAACAATTAGTGAGATCACCTTCCTCCTTTCGAAGCAATCGAAAAACCACCTGGGATTCATAGGTCACGCGTCACAGGAGCGATAACGCCTTAAACCGGTTTAGTTAGCATTGATCTAAGGGAAATGACAAATGCCAGACGTTTCTGCTTCGAAGAAGTATTTGTGATTTATAAATTCCTTCAGATCAGTCTAAATGATAAAGCGATTGATTTATGAGCGGCGTGTAAAGGTAGTCACTGATTGAATGGAGTAACGTAAGGGAGTAACGAGCCACGCAGTATCATTTCCTGGGTCCTATCAACTGTACAACTGTGCATGGACAATATTATGACGAGTAGAACTAACTTCGCGACGACTTTCCTCTCGAGCATATTATAGGCCGCCCTTGGATTTTGCTGCTTAGGAAAGAAGCAAGTAATACTGCGCTTTAATTAAGGGTTGACCGTGGGGGGTGGTGGCTGCACGATTTAAAGATACACATTATTTAACTCATACTGGGTGAAAGCAGTCCACCAGGTAGAATTATAATGGCCAACCCGTCTATAAAACGGATTTCCTATGATAACGTTACAATTACGTACGTACGAATGTATAAAACTTCGTTACATCTAATGGAAAAATCTGTGATCGAATGGAATCGAGATTGATCACTCCCAAAGGATACCGATCGTGTGATAGTATGCTATCTGTATAATATTTATCGCTTTACAAATATGAGAAACACAGACGCGCGACCGACACGTACATAACTTCTCGATCGCGAATAATGAAACACCGAGGACTCCAATACGACTTCCCTGCAGCCTTATCTGTTTTCTATCGTCTTCTATCGTCTTCTCCTTCTCTGGAAACTGATCTTTCGTAAGAGAGCATCCTTTTCTTTTTAATCTCAGTTCAATACTCAGGGGCATACAGCAATTATGAACGCAACACCGAATTGTATAAACCATGGGACACCTAGGATAAAACAACAAGCCATTTTCCATTGCCACAATTTTGTATCGTTGTCACTTCAATGATTTACTCTTCCTAAAACCTGGAATCCCCTTCTCGCGCACTTCTCTTCGTCCCGCTTTTCCGCTTTCCGAGTTAACGTAGCACACAACAGCCTAATATGTCTTTTATGGGCGATTTACTTGCAACGCCTTAACAGTAGCCGAGGCTAAGTGTGCTTGAAGTGATTGACATTCATTCAATCAGCCTGTACTTTCAAGCCAATTCAGCCAACTCAGCCAATCCAACCAGTTCACTCATCTCACCCAGCCCTCTCTTGATCTGTCTCATCGCACGCAGAGACTTTTTTTTTAAGAGATAAACATAAGGGAAACATCGATTTTTGTTTACACTAGTCCAGAACCTCGACTACCCTCTAGTAGCAGGTCAACTGACCGTACTGATTAATAAATACACACCTCGCTCCCGCGATACACCCAACATGAGAGACATTCACACAACAAGATCATCGTACGAATGACACGGATTGACGGATCGATTCTGTCCTTTCATCCTTTCTTCAAAATGCTAAACTCTCGCCGTCGCTCAATTTCGTCCGATCGGAACACAAGAGAAAGATAAGAAATAAATGGAAGAAATAAACAAGAGAGCAGAATTTGATATTTCCTTTGTAATTCGTTGACTAAACCTAACACCTAACCTAACGATAAACGCGCTCTACTAAAGCATTGTTTATAACCTAATAAAATGAGACCATGTATTATGCGTTATCGTAAAGACGATAGAACGACGGACGTACGTAAGATCTGCTACTCTCGAATTGCCTGTCGACATTTTCTCAGGCTGAATAATACAGCTTAGGAAAATAAAATGTTATCACGTAAATCACGTTCGCTTTCATCGTTTGAAAGCTCACGAGATCGTAATTCGTCACTAGACCATTACGATGGCCTCCTTGTCGCAGAAGAGGAAGGGATATTGGTCGATCATCGTCTGCACGACGTCCTCGAGATATGGCCTCATCGCCTCGAATCTACCGAGGTCGTTAAATTCTATTGGCAGCAATGTCGGCCACCAGCATATAGCCAGATTTTTACTGTCCATGCTATTTAGCTTGCAGTTCTCCGCGACTCTGTAATTTTACAGGAATGTATGAGAGATTATGTTTTTATGTCAAATTATATTAGAATAGCTGCAGCCACCATTTTTTATAGGCGACAATACAATGCCAGAATATAATTTCATTGACTTACTTCACAAAGTGCTGAAAGATAAACTTGAGCACGTCGAAGTTCACTGGATTCAATTTGTTGAGCATAAGACGCAAGGCGAGTAATCTGCAGCTACGATCTGCAAGCAAATTAAATGTCCCAAGTCCTCTATCAATATTTCTATTGTCACTACATATAGGTAGTGGAGATGAAAAATTTTAATATCATGGATAATCTTAAGCCAAAAGAATCGACACTGACCTTCCATATTCATGCATGTCGCTGACATTGGTTTGCTGATGCCACGTGCACCTACGATGAACACAAGACAAAAGATATTTCTCTTCCTCTTTTTATATACAAGGTTATTCAGAAGCATTGCACTAAATGAAGTCAGCCCGTCCATTTGAATTTCATGGTCGAACCATCCTTTCAGGTGGTGCGATACTTCTCAATAATTCTGTATACCTTACATACGGACAAGAAAAACACATGCGCGATTACAAGATATATATATATATATAGGAAGAAAGAAAAATCCTCTTCGACAGAAAAATTAGTCACCAGAAATATCCTCAAGTTCGCTCATGCGCTCTTTATCGATGAGCGGCGGCAATCTCTTGGAGAAGAAGTCCTTCAGTGCCGTGGCAACCGCGTTCACAGGTATATCCAGGGAATGTATGTCCACGTTGCCATCTAGAAACAAAAATGTCTGTAATTAATAAAAGTAATTAGCCTTCAGAAATCTTGGAAGACTGCTTTCTCGCACCTTCTTCAAACTTCTGAAAGAGCAGCTCCACGTGCGCTCGGTTACCAGGCACCCTGTATATCCCTTCGGAATCCAAACCCTCCTCCTCGATGAAGCGTACGCATTTCTCCAAGAACAAAGGTATTCGATTAGTCTCGCTTTGTGCGAAATCCTCGATAAGAGGTTGTTGCTGTTGCTGCTGCTGCTGCTGCTGCTGCCCCTGTCCAGACATCGCACCACCGCCGGCACCCTTCGTCTGCTTCATCTTCTCCTGTTTCTTCTTCTCACGCTCCTTCTTCAGCTTCTCTTCTTTCTGTCTTCGCTTCTCTTGTTTCTCATCCTCCTTAGCCTTCTGCTTATCCTTTTTTCTCGTTAGCTTGTCACTGTCCTTACCCTTGGTGAGAATGCCAAACTGCAACAAGTGGACATCATGTTTTCAAATACTCTTAATCTGACCTTCATTGTTTTCATCGGTTTTCTTACGCTTGGCGAATTGATCTCCCTCGGAGAAGACACGTCCAGACTGGACTCATCATCCGGGAGATTTCCGAAGGTACTGTCGATCCGCTGTTTGGCTGCTGCAACGAAAGGGATCAACTGACACTTAGAAGAAGTTAAGGAATGCTTGATTAATTCGTGCGGCCGATTTTACGTAGTAGGATCAGAGCGGAGCAGAGCGATACCTAGAGTACACTTACAGGATGTGCTGAACATCTCCTGCGTCATGTGCTTCAAATTAAAGGGATGCTGAATGGTCGCGGCTAAATGTTGCTGTTGTAGCGAATTCCCGAATCTTTTTCTCAAGCTGATGGCGGCGTGCTTGTGTTGTTTTGATCTGGTCCTGGAGGTGTGCTCGGGGTCGCTCGACTCCGAACTGTCCGGTGTTTCGCTGGACACTGCCGGGTAAGACACGAGGCGATAAAGCCCAGAGTCTACTTTTTTTTGTCTTTTACTTACGAAATCAGGTGAGAACCAAAGTGGGACAAGCTAATCATTCTCCGATTCGGAAAGAAAAGAAAAGAAAACGCGCTATTACTTTACCTCTTTCAGCGGGATCCACTCGCCAACTCTTGTCATCCTTTATAGTGTAATTCAGACCCACGATACCGTCACCGCTGGTCATACTTGCAAGCGACGGCACCTTCGGGGTCGCGACTGGTATCGCTGTTCGTTTCTTGCGTATTCGCTTGTGTGTCGACGGTTTCTTATTCATCTTACCCAAGACGTCAGAGATTCTCTGTCTCTCTAGAGAACTCCAATCAGAGTCCGAGTCACTGTAGGCTGTAAATTAATGAGAATCACTTCAATAATGCAAATTTATCATTCCAATGGAATAGTATAAATGAAATTTCATATTGACTTACAAGGCTGTCCTTTTTCACGACGATGTCTCAATTTTGACTTATTATTTCCAATGGAATCCTGTACGAGCGTGTACATGTAATCTCCGTCGTATGACGAGTAGAGGTTTGGTACAACATCCTTAACCTGAGCATATTCCGAACCCAGGTCGACCAGCTCCGGCGTGGCTAGAGGCGCATGACCCATACTCATTTTTGAGCCGTGTTCTTCCTTTTCGCCAATTGTCATCCTGGCTATGGCATCAGTTACATTGGAAAAATCCTTCAAATTTATTTTTCCAGGCTGCTTGAGCGTCTGACTGTTTCCCTTGGGCCTTGGCTTCGCTTGGGAAATATGCCGTCTTCCAGTAGTGAAAGCTCGATGGGAATAGCTGTTCGTGACTCCGTCTTGATGCATAAACGTATCCTTCACCCAACCTGTGCATGAAAATTTCAAGAATCCATTATCAATCGCTTTTTTCCCCACAATTTAGATTCCTTAAGTTTATGAAAGCCACGTACCAGATAATTTATTAGCTATGTCACCACTCTTCAGCAATTCTCGCTCTCTTTCCTCACGATGGAAATCCACCTGACTGTAAATATCGCTGTCATCACTGGGTGTGGCCCTACTGTCAGCGAACTGCTCATTCAATCCTGTCTCGCCGAGGTCACCGTCAGGAGTTAGCTGCTCGTAGGACTCAGATCCACTCCTGAAAGTGACGGACATACTGCTGCACGTTAGACTTATAAGTCACAGTGAGTCACATAAATTATAAATTTTAATACAAAATTAAATAATAGACTTAATAAACAGTCTGTTTCAGGAATATCTGCGCCAAGATTTCTTACCCGTCGTCCGGAGTTTGTAAATGATAACTTTCATGTCTGGGTGGCGGCATAGGATGCAAAGCTGAATATTCCAGAGTTCCTTCTCCACTGTCATTTAGATTTCCAGGTTCCTCCATATTGAATGCCTGCTCGATTTCCGGTTTCTTCTCCCACACCTCTTTGAAGAACGGCGTATAGAATGCCGCTGTAAAATGAAGCAATGCCAAAAAGTTCTTCCAATGATCTTACGACGACCTACATACTTTTTTGTTGACAACTCGAAGCGGAAGTCATAAAGTGTGCTTGTAATCTATCAGCCGTTGCATTGCCTTCCGTAATGAGTAAATGACTCAGATCATTGCTGAAAAAGGCGTTCGCCCCACCTGTGTCCGTTACGGCCATTATTTGAATAGGTAAATTAGGAATATTCATTGAGAATGCGCTGCAAGACAAAAAAGGCCAGAAATGAGAGAGATATTGTTTAATAGATTCGCAGTAAGTTACTTGAACCGATGCGCAACGTACTTTAATGTTGCCAGGGATGCTTTTCTTTTGGTCGAGTATACGAGAATGAAACCGTGTACCAGTTCATCACGAAATGCATTAGCCCCATGAAAACTGGAAATTATGACCTCGACCCGTCGCTTTGATTCTCCCAAAAATGTTTCCAGGACAATGGATCTGTCGCCACTTAAAAAGCAGCACTGATGACTGAGCAAGGGTCCAAGTACATTTTCTACTGAGTATGGATCCCCGCAAAACATGCACATAATTATCCTGCGAGGTAGAAATAAACTTTACACTTTGTCGATACTTCGTAAGTCACTTCCTGGATATAATGTGCAAGGATGCTTGTGCTCACTTACCTTATGTCTGGTTCTAGACACTCTATGACGCTCTGATAAATATTAAGAAAACCGGCCCGGTGATTAATGGACTGTATAAGCTGCTGCAATGCGTCCTTCACTAACGGGGTTGGAAACCGCCTGTCCTGCTCTAAATCCTCCATGCAGACGTCGATGAAAGGACACTGCAAACTATTAAAAAAAAAAAAGAGAGAAAAAAAATCATAATTAGAATTCTACAAGCCCCAAGCATTATCAAGGATCGTACCTATCAGCGAGATTCTGTCCCTCTTCCCGGAGTCTCAAGGCTTCCATCTCATCAATACTGGAATCCGGTACAAACATAATAACTATCGGCAGCCCCTGAAAGGGTAACCTGTCCTCCTGTTCGAGATTCGATAAGAGCGTCTTCTCCAAGGAGGAACGTATATACTCAAAAGTGTCTTCATTAGAATAGATGCAGAAAGAACCTAAAACAATGACACGCCATGAAGGGCAATTTTTTTCTCTAAAGAGCCTAAGAATTTTTAAAGAAATCAGGATGCCTTACCATGCGGCATGAAGTCCGATGTGGTGAATGAATTGTGTGGTAAACCGACATCGCCGTCAATCACCCGGTAACCAAGAGTATATAATTGACAGTCGATTTCAACTTCATCATCCTCAGCTTGAGCTTTGATTTCACGCGCAAATTCTTCACTGAGTCCATTACTACCGAGAATTACTAAATTCAGCTGATTATTATCTGAAGTCAATTGCCATTGGCTACTATGATTCCACGATGAAGGCCTATTCAACAAAAATTGATTTATTCACTTGGTTGCAATTAGTAAGAATAACATTTTTAAACATCCAATCTTACCTGTGCGCTTTCGTTCCCAGTATTCGCTCTATCAAGGCATCCATACAATTAGGAAACGCCGGGCAGTGCTCTCGAATTGGACAATGCACGAATCCTAAGTGCTGAAATAGCATTAACTTCCGATCTTGATCCAATCTGTCTAGAGCCTTGTACCTAGAGAAATGAATCATGAACTAGGCCACTTCTTATCATTGTACCGTTATATTGACTTCCGACAAAAGCAAGAGACAGTAAGCACACACCTGAAGTCATCCACCAAAGCGTCAGTGATCTCCTTGATATCGTCCTGAGTAATAGTTCCGGACGGAGCTATGCTCTTATAGTGATAAAATAGATCCGCATGTTCCAGTAGCAACTCCTGAGAGAGTAAAAGCAATATTCTCATTCAAATGGGTCACCCTAAGTTCATAATTATATCAGATATGAATTAACATTGACTACCTGAAAGTTATGTTTCGCCTTTTCAATGATCTCCTTCTGATGCTGATCATAAATCTCCTGACAGTCATGAAGTGACAAAGCTTCAAAACATTCGCGACCCATGAACAGCACTCTCACCTCGGACAAGTGTTTTCCTGGTGTTACATAACCAGTTTCTTCCAGCAATTGCTTGAACTGCTTTTTCCATCTAAAAGAGTATTAAAATTCAAAGGATCAGCAATGAAACAAATGACACCAAGTGTCACACCTTTGTGTAAAAAAAAAAAAAAAAAATCCCCTCTCAAATCTCGTGCTTTTTCAAAGACCTAAATTAAATCTACGTTATTCCGAAAGTCTTTTCATGTATTCTAATACTTTGAAAATATCTGGGAATTCCAAAGCAGGATCTAAACACGAGACATCTGTACCTGCAGCTGCCAGACCACAAGCCACAATTCGGGTGTCAAATTTCTCACGCGTTGCTGGTGCAATGATGTGGTTTGCAACAGTAACAGAGATCGGTAGGTTGAAAAAACACGGGGTTTCACAGGTAAGTATTGACAATTACAAAGCAAGAGTAAAGGTATGGACTGTGCACTGAGATATGCTTGTAGTATTACCTTTTTGGAAGTCTGCACATAAAGAGACGCCACCCAGAATGAAGCAAAGCATTAGTTCACCTTATAAGTATTAATGGACAGTCAATATAATGAGAATTACTCTAACACAGTCACCACAAAATTAGATTACTGTAACACTTAGAAATCAATATGTCAAGGAAGTGCTATCCTCTCTTTATAGTGTGTAGTTATAAGACAATGAGAGTTACAATTATTAAAGTAACAAATGTTTAACAAAGCCAAAAATATCAGACAATAATTCCACTTGAAATCTAACTGCCACCAAATGAGAAATAAACAAAAAGTCTGAATAGATGCAAGAAACTTACTCGAGTCTACGTTGCTCTTGTTGCAAAGCATTCACATGGTTCTTAAATACCGTTTCTGCCTCTGGTGTCTCTAAGACATCGTAGGGTATCTTTGAGCTATTGTTCTCACCAAAGTCATAATCGATCCAGGGTATATCCTCAGGACATTCGTAAAAGTACTGATGAAAATCTGGATGTTCCTTTATATACTGCTGTACCATCGACCATTCCCTGAATAAAATCGAATGGGATTAGAGAGAAGAAAGAAAAAAAAAGGATAAAATAAAAAATAAATAATCTGAAGATGCAGATATTTCTGCTTACTCGTTTATCAGATTGGATATATCTGGACATATTTCGTGCAGTACATCTGGTAACATATCTAAGTATCCCTGAATCTTCTTTGCTACTTGCTCGTCCTTTAACTTTTTAATGTGTCTCCTAAATAATCTCTGAGTCTCATCAATACCAAATAGTTCCACAAAGGTTGTAAATTCTTTGTGCTGTGCGAGTTTCTTCGACGCTTGAGACCATAGCGCACGATAATCAGTAACGTGTATCCGAATGAGCCTCTGTAATGATTCCGTCGAAGCGTCCAGAAGTTCCTTCCTGGCTTTGGCCGCTTCAGCGAATGCTGTAACCTTGCTGCGCATTTTTGTTTTGTCAATCAATTGCGCAAGCAGCATAAAGGCCACGTCGATATTGATATTCTCATGGGCGGAAGTCTCAACCATCAAGATCGAGCCTTTGTACTCCTTTCGCATCACAAGCTTCTCCGCTTCTTTCACGTATTGTTCGTTAGCATCATCATTTTTCGTCGTCACCAGCACCATCGGTTTCTTGGTCTTCATCAAATTATTCAAAATATTCGCCACAATTTCAACTTGCTTCTCAATTGACCGGTTGGGCACAACGCTCACGTCAAAGACACATAGAAACCCATCGATGTTCAACTTCCCGTCAGGTAGGACTTTCTGCTCATACTCTTTCTCAATGCCAAGCTGATTTTTGCAAATGTACATGAGCTTCTCGGCGCTGGTAATTTTTGTAGCTGCGCATCGTTTGGCATACGGCTCCATTTTTCCACCCTTGAATGGCTGGAAGGAGGCGTCGTCGATGAATTCTGTATGTTCAATTACTTGAAATTGAAAATCCGTCCCATCGTCTGTCGACTTCACCACTTCTCCCCAATACAAAAAGTGATCGTTGTTCACGACGCGACCGCTGAAGTCCGACTAAAAAGATGCAGGAAAATCCATAGGCTTGTTGTTGGTGAAATATTAATTTAAAAAAAATGTGCTTGCGCCCTTGTAATTAATAAGATTATTATCTATGATTTAAAGATAGCAGCAATTACCTGCGACAGAACGGAAATGTGGTCCACGTTATAGTCATCGCTGAGGGAGCGCATAAAACGATTGCAGAGGCAGGACTTGCCAACGCCGACCTGACCTTTGTCTTTCTCTGTCCCAGAGAGGCCGACAACGGCGACGTTGATACTCTTGACATTATCAGATTTTCGTGCCATTTTCGAAATACTGCCCGAGCCAAAGTTAGAAATTTAAGGGTCAAAGATATGAATTACTGTACTTGTGAAACGTCATGCATTGAACTTACTCAGAACATCCTGACATACTTTGCCTGACCAGAGTGTACTTCCGAATTCAAAGACTTTACTTTGTTGAAAAACAAAAAAAAAAGCTTAAATTAACCCCCTGACAATTTCATTATTTAAAGTTTCATATAAAAATCAACACAGATCTCTTTTGGTAACATTGTCTTCAAGAAAAAAGAAATGAGATATTCTGTCTCATTCGTCTCTACTATTTCTATGTCTTTTCAAATGTTTCTATAACATAACAGGTTACTAAATTCATTGGTTATTCCTATTGCAAGTTTGCAAACATATACATGTGAAAGCCATTCAATTGTATCGTATGTATCTTTTATGGTATACCTTTCTTAACAGTTATAAATAATCACAAGTGAAAAATGACATTGCTATATATTATTAATTATGATGTCCAGGATATTAAATGCTACGTTTATGGTTAATTGTTATGTTTACGATTTTTAGCACAGCTGTGAGCAATGGTTGTTTGGAATGGCACTGTTTATCTGGAAATCACAAAAAGTACTCAGTATCAGTCATATTTTTTTACTCGTATACTATATCAATTGAGAAATGTAATTTAAGCATACAATGTATTGACAAGAAAGGTAAGACTGCAAGTGGTCCATAGATTTTTGATATTCCTTAAATATTCCAGAAAATCTAAGGAATAATTCAAACGAATGATCTTACAAGATCAGACCTCTTTAATTGCCAGACATATTCTCAGAAGCAATAAAATTTTGGATTATCGTCAGAGTACTTCTCTGTATTTCCAATAACATGTAAAAAATACATGCATTATGAGAAAAGTATCTCCAAGGAAAAACAGAGTAAGAAGAGAGAAGTGGTTCGTTTTTTTTTTTGTAAAAAGAAATACAAAATGTTCGTTTAAAAATCAAAAATATACATTTCACAGTAATTTTGAGCTACAGTCCAAAACTTGTGTTACAATTCGTACACGATTCTTTATCGTTAATTTTGGGTAGACTCGCCGATGGCAAATAGTCTTTAAAGAGAAAAAAAAATAACGTTATATCGAAATGACAGCTACGAATAGATCAATATGCATTGTACACAAGCGGAGCCAATATCGTGGAAGCTATTGGAAAAAATGTCCAAGCGGACTGGCAGATCTAACAGACACACGGAAGCTAACTGAAGGAGACAGAGTATAAGAAACAAAACGAAGAAAATGAAAAGTAATAATTCCGTCTATCCGAGAAAATTGAAAATGCTCAAAGAAGTTCTCATAATACCTTAGAAATTGGGCCGCTCGTATGAAGAAAGTACGGATATTATTACTCTACCGAGCTGTCTGGTGCTGTCTGGCACGCCAGCCGGTCGTCTCGCGCGATTTCCTACTAATCCTCTCTTTCTCCCCGTTCAAGTATCACGCACCATACTCTTTCTCGATTTTCAAAGCACGACTCACTATCAATGAATTTGTGCGGCTCACCTCGGGACACGTTAAAACTCAGGCATGTAAATAACTTCACGTCAAATATCGAGTGCTGCCCCGTAAAGGAGCCATCTTGGTGGGTGGGCACCAGTAGACACACGGCGATTCATGTTTTCAACTTGGGTAGTGCTCCCAGTGTTGCCCGAAGACTCAGGGCCGTGAGACAAGATTTTCGTTGAAGAACTTGATATTGGGCAAATTATGATGAAATTCTATGCTACTTGCCCTTTTAAACGGAAACAATCAATGCAAATCAGACTGAAATATATCTTCAAGTAAAGTCTGCACTCTAAGTTGTGATCCTGAATCAGCGTCCATTCCTCAGGAACACCCAGTACCAAGGAATATTTTAATGTAAAAAGATTCATATAGATCAGCGCAAACGGATAATGTAAACAATAAATGCAATCCCTCGATTCGCTCAGACTGACCGAGCCGCGTTCAGCCGCCAGTCATCGCTATCCATCGCTATCTGAATTCTGAAGTGGTCTGGAAGAGCCCGATTAGGACGGACCTGGTGAGTCGTGCGAGCAGTTGCGACTCGGGCGACTCGGGAGAGTCGGGACGGTCGGGACCGACGTCCAACGCCATCCGACAGTAGCGCAGAGCACTAGGAAGAAGCTTTAGTCCGCTCTGGTCCGCTCGGTCCGCTCGGTCCGCTCGGTCCGCTCTGATCGACTCTAGTACCGTTAAAGATGGCTGACAGCGGGGATGGTGTGAACAGCACGTCTTCTGGAAAGGAGGGTAGAAATGCAGTTACTGATGGACCTGTCACAGATCCGGCCTCCTGCACCAAGGTAAGTGACATCTCCTCTCAATGTCGTTAATGCCACGAACATTATGATCACTCCGATCTCTTTAGGATCTTGATTCGATTAGTTTGCGATCACTCTTATTGCCAATCAACGAATAGCTACAAACAGCAACAACCCCTTAAAACAGTATTTGTGTGGGAATTCAATTTAATTTTTCGATAAAAATCATAGAAAATTATGACAGGACATCCGAAAGCCACGCTTTAATATTTTCTTTACATCCACTGCGTATCCTGTAGATAAACGTTCATTCATCATTTTCTTCCCTTGACTGAGAGTCTACCTGTATTTTATTTTTTTATTATTATGGATACGTACGACACGCGTCTCTGGTGCCCCAATTTCGTTTTCCCTTTCGACACAGCTTTTTTGCATTATTCTCTCTATGCGGAGACCTTGTGTCGCTCCTCGAGCTATATGTCCTCGTTACATAACTCGCATGACATCGCAACAATAACAAACGTAAAGGCATGTGTTTCTTTATTGTAGATATTAGAACTTCTCAAAGGGTTTCGCTTAACATATTTTCAACTAGCCGACTAAAGACTCCTCAATTCAAAGAGTTACGACTGTCTCGTTAGCTCGAGCACGGGGGCTTTACTAGCGAATGAGTAAATTTCAATAGAAAAGAAAGGACGAATAAAAAGGATAATAAGATCGCAGAAGTATGTATTCACGACCCTTAGACGATTGACAACATAAAAAATGAATACATAGGTCCTCGCAAAATGGATTGGATTACTGTCCCTGAAAGTGATATTCCTATGGGGTGTAAGGTTGTAATACAGATTTCAATATCCTGTGAATTATTTACTCGAGTTAATATACATATGTGTATGTCCGTTTTGAACGGGTGTGCGGGTGTTCCGTTTATAATAGGAATCTAAGAAAAGTAAGGAAAGAGATACGTGGTACAGGAGTCTTATGTAATAAGAATAGACTACTCGTAATCGCACCGGGCAGGGACTCGTGTGATGGATCGTTTTGTTGTTCAGATACAAAAAATAGATGGCTGCTTTGCAAGTGCATTCGACTGGATGAAGAACGAAGGGCGGTGGGGGCGGGGCCGGGGGGAGGCTAATGCATCTCAAGTGTGATCAGAGGCTTGTCTCTCGAGGTATATAAAAGCATTATGTTCTCTAAGCGCAACGCATTTAGTATGGCGGTGAGGGGGGGCTGACTGACTCCGAGGACCGTATCGGCTCTGTTGTGCCCTGCCCTGCCCTGCGCTGCGCTGCCTAGAGTGGCCTAGAGTTTCATATTCAATACTGAAGTCTCGCAGGTGATACGCGAATAAGTACTTATTTAAGTTTTGGGTACGTACTATCGGTGAGATCGTGACCACTCGAGACACTATTCTCTTTCCTAACTTTCACTTGGATTCACTTTCCATTTGCCTTTACCCCTGGAGACATAGTTGGCCCTGACCTGATCAGAGACTGCAGTGCTATTGTGTAGTATTAGGTATCTAGATGCGATAGCTGATTTTCTGTGCTTTTTCTTTTTTTCTTTTCTTTTAACATAAGTAACATCGAATTTCGATAAGAACTGTTTTTAATTAACGACCAGTCGATCAGTTGTGCGTTTGAACATTACTCGTGATGTCCACGTCGAAGGAACAGGTGATCTTACAATTAGAAGGCTTATTAAATAGACTTACTGTTGTAAATGTTCCAACTCCTTGGTAAATAAATAGACTCCCCGTTTCTGTTTGTCAGATCCTCGCAGACAAGCTAATTCGTTAAAACGTTTTAAAATTGTTGCCCTTCAGAAGGAATACATATTTCGTCTTCTCTCCTATTAGATATAAGATACGGGGACGCTTCCATTGTTCGAAAGATTAATTCTTTTCTCGCGTTATTTCTCAGGATTGTCATCTTATTATACAATAGAATGGAGAATCAGCTTGAAGCGAGTGACGCGTCACGAGCCTAACGATAGAGAGAGAAATGCATACTGGACACGCATGCCGACACAATACATGTGCGAGATGATATCCACTTTGCAAACTGTCCTCGTATCCTCGCACTTTTCGCGAAAGTATCTGAAACTTTTCAAGGGGACAGTGTTACGTATAAACGTAAACATAAAGATTAGCAGGAATTACTTACGTAAGACTGTTCTCTTCTAAAGATCCCTACATAAAATCTGGTTGATGCTACCAGAATACGTGAATTTGGTGCATTTGAATCATGATATGGTGGTTATTGTGATTTCAGAGCCTAGAGGCATCAAATAATGCCTTTCACGGCCCGAGAGCAAAATTAGTAAGTAAGATTATTTGCGTATGACAACAACAACAGTAACAAAAACAACAACAACAACAACAACAACAAACAACACACACAAAAGAACCAAGCCTTTTACCCCAGCCTACGTCCAATTATACTTAACTACATGTCCCGCGCACTCCTTGGCAATCCTCACTGGACGCTTTAGTTCTTCCTATGTAGATGGGGAGAGAGAGAGAGAGAGAGAGAGGGAGAGGGAGAGAGAGAGAGAGAAAGAGAGAGATGCGTTACGCGTCGTACATATGTATACATATGTATGTACATGCATATAATAGACACACTTGCGACGGCTGCTCAGCGACGAACCGTCCGCCATTATAAATTTATCAGGAACCCTCCTCATCTTCCCGAGGATCCATATTTTCTTACCACCATCCCCCGGCTCGGTTCGACGCTGGTGCTAATTCCCTATCGATACAAAATCTCATGGACGTCCCTGGGACATCCTAGGGATATCCATGAGACTTGTGTGCTGCGTGGACTTAATAATTCTCGTTAAAGATCAAGATAATTGAATTTCTATGAACTACTGGAGTTCCAGTGAAAATGGCATGCTTTACTTTGGAATTGCCTGTTCGCGTTACACGAGAGACTTTTGGCATCAACAACGCAATAAAGCTTATCCAGACTCTCTGCGTGCACGTACCACAATAATACAATAGTATAAAAGTAGCTTCATTCGCGCTATTAAGCTCCTAATACTTTCTTCAAACATTCACGAGTTGCGTTTATTGACATTTTTCTTTTTATCTTTGTTCTGTTCCGTTGTTATCGTCCTTTCTGCGTCGATAGAGGAAAGAATAAAGCAATCCGGCCTAGAAAAATGGGCTGCTAACGCAAATAGACTTTGGACATTTTTTTAGGAATCGAAATCCGGAGCCCTGAAGAAGTCCAGCCGCTACCGGAGCCGTTCTCTCTCGGCTAGCAGCACCGATAGCTACAGCTCTGGTATGAGTACGTTGATTTTGGTATTATTAATTTCGTTACTTTGCTTTTGTTCGTTTGGTGTTTATTGTTCATTAGCGTTTTCCCTGATTTGCCATTTATTTACGGTGCGCACCCATACTATCCTCCGATACGCCGACTATCCTCCTGACTCACGTCCCTGCACGGCCGCTCCTGGTCCTCCACATGTCATAGATACCAATCGCTACCGTCTCTGCCCATCCGAACGCCGTTGCTTCGTTCAGCTTCGTTTAGCTTCGTTCAGATTCGTTCAGATTCGTTATTGGCCGATCGACCGATCGACCGATCCACCGATCCACCGATCGCTCTTCTTTCTCCAATTTTCCTCGTCCCCGTCGACCTGCGCGCATGTGCTTCACGTGTTTTATCATATACATATAGCGCTGACCAGCAATCATTCGCTTGGCAATCTCTGAATAAATACCGTCTCTGAAATTGCTAAGCATGCGTGGAGAATTTGCTAAAAACCTTTGGAGAGAATGCTGTGCTTAAGGTTGAAATAAAGGTGATAAATCGTCGCACGCTGCGCTTCGATAGCCAGAAGAAGAAGAGTGAATAAGGGGGCGGAATTAATGAAGCGATGCGTGTAAAGAACGAGTGATAATCCATGCTTTGCGGTGGTACTAATATGTCGGGTTTTCTGGCGTTCGGTTGTACCTCAGCGTCTTATACAGGAAGCTCGTCGGACGAGGACGACGTGTCGCCGCGGGAGAAGATCCAGAAGACGGACAAGGGCTTCAATGACTTCTGCGTGCGCAATATCAATCAGCATGCGTTTGGACGCCGCGAGATCGAGATTGCCGAACAGGAGATGCCCGGAATAATGGCGTTGCGCAAACGTGCTGCTGACGATAAGGTGATCCATCGATCAAATTAATCTGTCCGCGCGCGCGCGCGCCTCTTGTCTCTCGTCGCTCTATCTCTTTGCGTCTTTCGTGCCTTGCGCGCGATAGACGAACAGAGATACGGATCTAGATACAGAGAACTCGAACTTGAATCTAGAATTCTCTAGACTTTCTACGTGTTTCGTTTCTGTTTGGCAGCCATTGAAGAACGCCAAGATCGTTGGATGCACTCATATCAATGCCCAGACGGCTGTCCTAATTGAGACTCTGGTGGAATTAGGTGCGCAAGTAAGATGGGCGGCGTGCAATATTTATTCGACGCAAAACGAAGTCGCAGCTGCTCTGGCTCACGCCGGATATCCAATATTTGCGTGGCGCGGCGAAACGGAGGAGGACTTCTGGTGGTGCATCGACAAGTGCGTAGCGGCTGAGAATTGGCAGCCGAATATGATCCTGGACGATGGGGGCGACGCGACGCACCTTATGCTCAAAAAATATAACACTATGTTCAAGATGATTCAAGGTGAGATTCAGAATGGATTATTGATGATCGATTACAATCGATACTCCTTGATTAATAACCGGCAGCCAAATATATTATACTTTTGCTGTAATGTAGATACTTTTGGAATGTCGAGGAAGAATAGCAGGATTAACAGGTTCCTTTCGCCATTAGAATGACTTACGTTATTTTTAATTCAACTTGAAAGCTAGGAGCGTCGATCTTTGGTTCCAGGAATCGTCGAGGAGAGCGTTACGGGCGTCCACCGGCTGTATCAGCTGTCCAAAGCTGGAAAACTCTCGGTTCCTGCCATGAATGTAAACGACAGTGTGACAAAGACCAAATTCGACAATCTTTACAGTTGCCGCGAAAGTATTATAGACAGGTATGAGCTCAGTGACATTGTGTACAGGGGCGCGGAATAGTTATCGAGCATGCCAAAGAATGCCATACCAAAGAATTCTTATTTCATGCCAAAGAATCGCATCTTAGAGTTAACGTGTGCAGCGCCTGTGTCGCGCTCTTGTGCATCCAGCCTTGCGACGGAGATCTCATAGGCGATCCGAACTCGGCGCATCTTTCAAATATTTCCCCGATTCATATATTTTTACAGCTTAAAGAGGTCAACGGATGTGATGTTTGGAGGAAAACAAGTGGTCATATGTGGTTACGGTGAGGTTGGTAAAGGTTGTTGTCAGGCCCTCAAAGGCTTGGGATGTATCGTGTACATCACTGAAATTGATCCAATCTGCGCACTACAAGCAAGGTAAGCCAACCTCAAGTAAATACAATTTGAGTAGAGTGAGTTGCACCGGTTATTAAAGGCCAGCCGCTTACTTGCAGTATGGATGGATTTCGGGTAATGAAACTTAACGAAGTGATCAGGAACGTCGATATCGTTATCACTGCTACAGGTAATAAGAACGTTGTGACTCGCGAGCACATGGACAAAATGAAGAACGGATGCGTCGTGTGCAACATGGGCCACAGCAACACGGAGATAGACATTGTGCGTGAGAATTATTCAGTTCTGGAATACTTTGATCCAGAGTTGACTCTCTTTTTCTCTCTCTCTTTCTCTCATCGTTCTCCGTTATCACTATTGTATGTATAGCCGAATATCCGTTCGGTCAACAGAACAGTCTTCGTACGCCTGATCTCACGTGGGAAAAGGTCAGATCTCAAGTGGATCACGTAATATGGCCTGATGGGAAACGGATCGTCCTCCTGGCTGAGGGCAGATTGGTCAACCTATCGTGCTCCAGTATTCCGTCTTTCGTCGTCTCCATCACGGCTGCCACTCAAGCTCTCGCACTTATCGAACTCTTTAATGCTCCACCGGGGCGCTACAAGAGCGACGTCTACCTGCTGCCCAAGAAGATGGGTACGTCATTTTCTCCAATCGAATATGCGAAATCTCTTTCCATAGGATTCTGCGAACGAGCAACCGAGACATTTCTTTGATTCAGATGAATACGTGGCTTCTCTGCATCTGCCAACTTTCGACGCTCACCTAACGGAACTTACGGATGAGCAGGCAAAGTATATGGGTCTCAATAAGGCCGGTCCTTTTAAGCCAAATTACTATCGGTTAGTATCCAACAACGAGGCAATGTATCTTTTCAAAATTTCTCGAAACTCCTCGTATCTACAGTGGTTATTCATTTTCTTTTTTATTTTTCTAGCTATTAAATAGCACCAGGCTGCCACCTTCCGTCGAAAAACAATGTTTTATAGGGAATGTCAAACAACGGAGACACCGCCGACCAGCCGCTGCTGCTGCTGCTGCTGCTACTACTACGACTACTACTACTACTGCTGCTACTACTGCTACTACTACTACTACTACAACAATAACAACAACAACAACAACAATTACTGCTACTACTACTCTTCTTCCTCCTAATTTCCTAAACGTTAACGTAATTAGCTTTGTTTCCTAACGCTCAGAGGGCTTTTTCAGTTAGTTCCACTACAACTCCACATTGCGTTAATATTAATCTCATATATTTGCTTGTTCTTTTAATATTTGAGCCTGTACTAAATATCTTAGCCGAATCTTCGTCGAATTCATCTTTATTTTCTATAATTGAATTCCGATGTCACAAAATTACCAACTGTAACTCGTACTAAAAATTACGCGCGATTGAAAGCTACTACTAAAAAATGATTCAAGTCCTAGTGATTGAAGCTAAACAAAATTATACTAGGCTTTGATTCGGTGTCTATCTTTGATTTCCTTGCCCAAGGAAAGGGAGGAGCCTACACGCGTATTAGGCGAATTACAAATTCGTCAGCTGACTAAAATCCTATATTAATATTATTTTTAATAACACACCTATTATTCTAAATAAAAATAATAATTTAATTATTGAGCGAGCAGCGTGTCTGAGGTGTGTCTTAGGCCCATATTCACAGTCAGTGCTTGAGACGAAGTGCCGTATTAATACATGGTAGAGGGAGGACGACTTACAATTAGGGTTATGCTTAAGGCGAAGCACCGACTATGAATACGGACCTTAGAATAGACGATTTTATCTGTAGAAAGAAAATCTAATTGACTTTTGAAATACATACAGAATCATACCAGCCATTCCGTTCAGTATTATAAATAAATATGAAAACGCGCTCAAGCGGTCGTTATACCTTATAGATAAAAAGATATACATACGTATCAGCGTGCATCTGCTGAGTACCGAAGTCTCAAACATGTACATACGTACATACTGCGATGCAATGGACAGAGCGAACTCCTCGGTCATGAGAGTGTAGCTAGCGGCAAGATTTAAAAAAGGTTTAACGTAGAGAGGTGGTGATTACGAGTTCGTAATTAGCAGCACGAACGATCGCATACAGTAGCGTCAATTAAACGTGTTTCCAACGCTCACTAATAGCCCCCAAATGACTTTGTCTTATTATGACAAAAATAATCTATATAAGAGAAAAAAATAGTGCAATTAATAATAAATATGCATGTAAACCTTGCAACGAGATTTCAGGAAGCATTAGACACGATGCTGTCTTGCGAGAATATACAAAGGCATCTTTACTTATCTCGCTGTGAAATTCAAAAACCATTTTTCAAAATTATACTTTTATTTGGAGACTTGATATTTTCTTATAACCACTCTCATTACCTGTACCATACAATTTTCCAATGGTGAAATTCCGCATGGCATCTGCATTCGATTATATTATACAAGAAAGGAAAGCGCATTCTGGATGTACGTGGTAAAGGCCTAAATAAATATGCTCTAATTTAACAAACATTGTAATACTGTTATACTGTATTACTTTTCCATTTGAAATGAAATTCTTTTATTTATTTTTGACTTTTAATGCACCGCGACGTTAGGCAACCTTCGCATCCCAGCGAGGACTAGCAAACATCTTTGCTGTCCTTTGCTGTATTATTGTTTGCGTGGATGGTCAGCGACCATCGGCTACCCGTTGACATGAGCAATTTAAAGGCATATACTATACCTTGTTAATAAAACGATCGTGATTTTATATAAAATGAAGTCAATCAGGAAATTCTTAATGGCCGCCTGGTATATGTACATACGTTACTAGTAGATTGTATGGGAAAAAGGGAATACACCCTAATGATGAAAAAAGCGCACACTCTCACGAAAGCCTCCTCTCTTTGGTCTCTTTGGTCTCTTTGGCATAAAATCTCTCGTTAAATGAACGATTATTAATTTGGAGATTGATTTATAAATCTAGAATGTTCAGAATGGAATTGAATACTCGCGTAAGCCTACACACCGACTAACCAACTAATGCTGCCAATTATGGAGACATCGTTACGAATACTCGTTACCATATATTATACAAGTTGATATTTAGATACAGAGGTACATAATTTCTTGGAAATTCATGTATAAAGAAAAAAAGAATGAAACGAAAAGAATACACTGTCAAATAAATATCATTGCGCAATACACTAGGACTAACTTGAAAGATATCGTTGATAATTATTGAACCGCAAAGTGAAGCTTTTTGGAATTTCGAATTTAAATTAAAATAAAAGTCAGGAAGAAGATTAACGATAAAGAGGAAAGAAGGAAAAGAAGCTGACTCTTGCGGAATGCACGTGTTAAAGGTATTTAGCATACATGTGCACGAAAGATTATAAAAATTATTGCCCGTCTTTTATTTGACATGCGCCGATGGGCAACGATACAGCATTAAGGGTAAACACGTAAACCCGATGCTCCTTTTGAGGCTGGATATAAAGTTATATACGACATAAAAACAATACGATACAGTCCTTCGCAACGTCCCAATTAGACTCAATTAGAGAAATTAGAGAAATAACTAGACTAACGTGCACGTGCACGTGCCTTCTCAAAGAAGCAACGACGCTTAAAAATCTGGATCCGATGTCGGCTTTTAAAATTATTTAAGATTCTCCTAAAGTTCCCACGATACACACAGATTAGCCAATCAATTAAATCATCGGGCCATAAGGAGATTCGGGAAGCCATTTTTTGTCTGCATTGGCCCTCGTCGAATTGTAGATGAATTGGGATGCGGGTCGGATGATAACTAGTGGGCAAATCAATAAGTAACGTTCAAGAATCATTAACGATCGAGCTGCTGGGCATAATGAAAGAAAGACGACATATTAACGTATACGATACAGAGGGCGCTTTGGTTCAAAGAGATCCGGTACCTCTGGATCCGATAGTCCTCCTAGGTACCGTGGTCGTCGGTACGGTATAAATAATAAAACAAAAAAAAGTAGTAAAAATATATTTTACAATAATCTGTACAAGGTTCTTGATTAGGCTTAATAAACAGTAGCTCGGTATTAATGTTATACTTGTTATAATTGTCGTACTACTGTAATAGCAATAGGAGGGGGGGGGGGGGGGGAGTGCCAGCGAACGTTTTATAACATCTTGCAAGCCACGCGTCGACAGCAAAGGAATCTTTGCGAAAAATGTTAATAACAATTTTGTTGAGAAACCGGTCGTCAGATAAAACCAACGGCGCCCAAAGATTAAAACGGCACCAATTGGGAGCTCGGAACGAGAACCTATTTCTCTTTGTTCTTGTCTTATTCTTCCTTTATTCAATCCTTCACTTTTGTTTCTCTTCGTTCCGCCTAAAGGCTGTATAAATATCTAAACGGTAAAAGAATCTCTATTACAACACGCACGCAAGCACGCAAGCACGCACGCACGCACGCACATAATTCATTTGCTCCCCACGAGTCATTGCACACTGATTGCATTACGGAATTCTTTCTTCTTCTCTCTTGTGTTTCTAGTATACAGTCGATCCACGAGTTCAATGTGTTGTTTTTTTTTGACAGATCAAAAACATCCAAGGCCCCGGGGCAAGCTATGCGTGGCTTTTGCATACAATTTCTGTTACTTAGGATAAATTTGCGTGGCTTCGCACTGAATACTTATATAACATACTTTACTTTTATATTTTTGTACATATACAATCCGTAATCTTATGGAAAGCCACGTGCGATTTACTGAGGGTTGCATCCTTTACGAACTATCATACATTGAACACACTGAACATGTGAACCGACTATAGCCAGTAAAGATCGGGCAGAAATCCTGCAGTTCGTTTTGACTAAGATTGCACAGTTTAAAATTCCGAAAAATTGTCTCGTCGTATTAACTGAAAATAACATTTTAGCTCGATCGCCATAAGAGGTCTGACGACATTTTGGATTTTGAATGAATTTCATACTGCATTGATTGTTCATGGACGAATGGCGAATTCGAACACCACTTATTATTACACTAATAATAATGATGATGATGATGATGATGATGATGATGATAATAATAATAATACGTATAATTATTATATAGTTTAGTCAGTTTGTGCCATTCCCGAGACTCCCTTACGAAGTACGCTGAGCTAGCTCCCGATACCGATTTTCAAAGAGAATAACATCAAAATTAGATAAGCATCGCAATAAGACGCGACTCCAAATATATCCAC
Source organism: Calameuta idolon (assembly GCA_030142285.1). NCBI lineage: Eukaryota > Metazoa > Arthropoda > Insecta > Hymenoptera > Cephidae > Calameuta > Calameuta idolon. Next base: position 24,994 of record JARQSV010000481.1, on the reverse strand, counting down.
TAATCAACTAAGTTACAAAGATTGTTTGATTACATAAAAATCATAGGTGAAGGCGAATTCATTTTCTGCCTCACTTCTCTAATAAGGCAAAATCAGTTAATAGAATTATAAATTGTGTAATATAGTGCAACAGTAATACGTCTTACATTCAGACATATAACTCAGCGATAATCGTAGTATTTAATCTAAATTAATAATTTTCTTTTAAAAATTTAACCTAAGGTGTTTCTCGCGTGCGATAAAGTATTTCTTTTTCATTTATAAATACATAACAAAAATAGATAATGACAGGCGTATGTACAGTGGGAGGTATGTAAAACGTAAAAATTATATGTGTTTAGTTAACCTTATTGTATCATTTAAAGCGATCGTGATTTCTGTGCGACTATAAAGGCTAACGGCCTTACATTAAAAAGTTCTTTCATAGAAATTGCCCTTATATCGTCGCCACCTTCACTTTTCTCAGATGATAAGCGCCACCTCAATTCGCACAGGAGACACGATACGCACGTGTAAAAACTAGGTAGCAATTCCGTACTACAAAATACACATTAAATATTGGCGATTTCTCTTCTCTTCTCTATAACAATAATATTTATTTACGAGTACACGTAAGCTCGCTCTCTCTCTCTCTCTCACATTTCATTTCATATTTCCTTCAGGCAACGAGTCCTACGAAAGTCACGCGACATTCGCCAGACTTTGACGAGTCCAGTACGCAAAGATGCAAGTCCGCACCGCAGCAGGGAATAATCGATTTTTCCAAGTTCATCGCTAAAAATAGTCCCAATTGTTTGTTACGCCTACGCACACGTATAAAGCGACGTCTCGCACATTCCTCATTCTCATTTCAAAGTCAACTTTCCATTATTGTCGTCCATTGTGTCTCGATGAGCCGCGATGAGGACTTGCAGAACAATTAACGTTGTCAAAGCTCCAGACCTTTTTTTTTTAAACAGAAGATTAGCCCTTCGTTGGCTTCGTTCGGATTGTCATTGTGTTGACTGACAACGCGCACATGTAAACATGTAATTCTCTATTGGACGTGTACGACAATTAAAAGGAGGAAAATAAAAGAAAAAAAAATTGTTCAACTATGACAAAGGACTAATCAATGGCAATAATGCAAAAGGCATCGGCAGTTGCTGACACGAGTAAAAGAAAAAAAAAAGGTCTGTCGCGTAGACTCATTTATATCCTTTCAATGACTAGCTTATGATATTATGCACGTACCCGCGCGTACATACATACATATATCCATAGTGGCACACAGCAAGTAGCAGACCTTCCTATGGACATACGCGTAGGTCTAGCCTTTCAGCCATTGGTACCGCAATAAAGAAAAATGTCGTAATGGCATTAGATTCATTGTTTTTTTAAATATATATATATATATATATATTCAACCGCATGGACAGTATCGTCTCCTAAGATTACTCCCTTTATCCTCCAACACGGTTCTCCAAGCGTGCGAATTAAATAAAAAATATCTAACAAGTCGGTTAAGGTTAGACTTAGATTTAGATGAAGGTTCATGCCTTGACTATCTTCTTCGTCTTATATTTTAAACGTGAGATACGTCAGTGACGTATTGCGCAATAAGACGTGAATCCACTTTTGACAATCCTGGGCGTCCTTTAATGATGCTCCAAGAAAATTTAATAAAAACTAACTTTTCCTATTAAAGAGAAAAGAGATGTACAGTGATACATTTTAGGATACAACAACGTGGAACAATTCTATTTCTATGTACAGAAAAGAGAGGGAGTTGCCCCAATGATAACTTCATTAGTGTAAATGAAAATTTAGGGAATACTTGAATACACGCGAGTTGAAATTCACACCGCGATGAAGTGAAAAGTCCAAGACAATCACAAAAGATGATTGCACCTCCAGCAGATACGAGGCTTTTAAAACTCCTTCAATTTTAAATATATTTGTGAGCGCAGAGCGCAGTGCGCAGCTTTCAGCATCAGCTTTTGCGGAAGAATTCGAATATTTGAAAGATTTAGAAAAATTAAAATTGCCAAAAACATGACGAACCGAGTTAGAAGGACGAACCAAGGAGGATAATTATATTACAATTGGCTAGAGACGAATATTCCGTTAGGCCGAGCGCTCGCCCAATTAACGATCATCCTTATCTTGTTAAACTTCTTCATATCTCAAAATTGTTTCTTCGATTGTCGTTGGGCGCGCCCCGTATAATTTACTTACTTTACCTAACCTATAACCTAACATTACACACCTAAAATCATACTATTTATCTCCTTGCATCGTACACTGTGTGATACAAAGATTTTTCCTTTTGTACATACTTGACAAACAAAGACGCCTAGCGTCCATTTAGTTACCCTCGGACTTTATCGTTAAACCTACGCGTATAGTTTTTCTTTCTAATTTAGTCGTAGGCTCTTTGAAAATTCTAAAATTATGACGCTTTGATAGAAACTTTTCGAAAAGAAGCGTATCACCGTGTAAGTGACCAAGATGAAACATCGCATGACACCGTGAGCGCCAACATTCTCGCATCTATTTTCTTCTTCACATTATGGCAGACCCACGTGAGAATTATTTCGTAGCACTTCTCAGATTTTCACTCAGTATAATTTACCTTTAAGCACGAAGATGACGACTATAAAGATGAGGATGATGACAAGTTGATGAAAATATGAGGATGGCAGCAGATTATAGCAATCTCGGTAACGCAACGGCCTTTTAGTTACGTTCCTCACAAGTAAAAGAATTCCAGTTTCTTTACTGTATCGTAGTTGGTACAACTGTCACTTTACTATATTGTTCATCAGCCGATTGGGAACCTGGTACACTCGGCTGTGGCACTCCTTTTTCAATTCGTTGATGCTGCACGTATGGCGAGGAAATTTTCATAGATATCTGTTGCGAATCTAACTTAGGATTCTCCGCGATTGTCACGTAACCGGAGCTCTGCTTGCTAACAGGGACTTGGAGCTTCTCTAAACCCGTAGCTAACTTCTCACCGAGTTCCGGCTGATCCTTGTCCCAGCAGAAAGGATACGAGGAACCACTTGGTGGTGTTACATCCTCGATTTCACTGTCGTCCACATCGGAAATATTTTCTTCTGCTGCCTTTTCTACCTGCTGCTGCTGCTGCTGCTGACGATGATGATGATGATGGTGTTGCTGTTGCTGTTGCTGTTGCTGAAGCATTTGAAAAACTGTAGGTGCTGAAACGTAAGGTTTGCCTATACTTTCTGACGTATTACTACTGACGGGTACGTATGGCTTTTGAGACGGCTGCGTCTGTTGAGACTTAAGGGTATGCGATCCAATCGCAGTCTTACACTTGACGTCAGAGATTGACGCTACCGTTACGTAAGGCTGCTGTTTCGTCGATGGATTCACAAAGGATTGTGTCAACGGTGTAGAGCTCGATAAGGTGGGAACGAGGGAGAGGTTTCCCGTATCCGCAAGTGACGTCGGCACCAGGGCAGAGCCCTTTGTTATTTGACTTTCTGTAGGTTCTATTAAAGTACTCGTGGAGAGTGGCTTAATAGTGGCGTCGAGCAAGCCCGTCTGGACATAAGATTTTGAGAGTTGTTGTGGTATCGGTGAGAGCTTGTCGGATATCGAGAAAGGTGCAAAATCCTCGAGGCTGCTCTTGGAAGATACCTTGGCGAAAGCAAGGTCCTCCAGATCACGGAAAGCATCCATTGTTGTCGGCTTTGGTTTTTGATCCAGTGAGGATAAGCTAATGTAGGGATATATAGGCTTGTAATCCTCCTTGCTGATGGCTAACAAGTTACCCTTAAGAGAGTTGCCTGCGTCGGTATCGTCTCCAGGCTTGGAGTGTACCGACTCTACTGGAGCTATTCCCACTATGCTGTAACCACCCACTTTGAGGCTCTCCTTAGGGACTGGACTTGGATTGCTGGAGAGTTCTTCGTAGGAGGGCATGCTGATGTACCCTGTGGACGACCAAGTCTGCTGAGAGGCCGTGTAGCCAGTACTGTCTGTCAAATTGGGAGTCGAGCGAGCCAAGGAAAGACTGTCCGCGAGTGCAGGATCACTCGACTTGGCGACTTTAACGTAAGGATCCCACCGCGCGGATTCCATCATGATGGCGGGTCTCGAAGTAGTGACATTACGCTGTCGCAGACTCGATGATTCCCAAGCAGGCGGCGATTCCAGGAGTTTATTAGGCGACACAGGTGCAGGGTCGACGTCTGCGCCACTATCGGTCGATACATGGGAATCTGATGTCAGGGACGAGGTCACCGACTCCTGACCGCTGGAACATCCGCTCGAATCCGCCGACAATTGACGAGTATGCTGTTCGCCAACCTTTTGGAGCAGCTTCTGCAGCATTTAATGTCTTTTGTTCATATACAGCAGACTTGGTAAGAAAGAAAAAAAAAAAAAAGAAAACTTATTATATACGATCCTTACCATGTTTGGTGCGAGTCCTGGCGGCAGCTTCACTTCCACGTCCTGCATATCTTTACATCTTCTCCACATTCTAAATAATAAAATCAAAAATAGAATAAAATAAATCATAGAGACAAACAACAGATTTATAAAATCTTCAACAACTACGATCGACGGTATCTTACCTCTTAAACATGTACGTCAAACAAATAAGGAAAACTATCAAGCTGAATCCACCAATAACCCCAATTATAATGATAACTGTAAGCGTTGGCCCTGTATACAAAGTGAATACAATTTTTCATTATAACATTAAAAATGGTTGTTTTTTTATCAAGGCATGGACGTGACCAAAAACTCACCGCCAAAGTAGCAACTGCCTTCTCCAGGAAGAGACCATGGACCCTTCAAATGAGTATTATTGCCCGCAATATTTACAGCCCGTACACGAAACTGATGCAGTCTTTTGCGTCCAAACGTTACGCAGTCAGGAACAGGTATTTCGGCATCTGTAATGCAAACAAAAATCTGTGAAGGACAACAACGAGAATACATTTCAATGACGTACGAAGTAGATGATAAAAGACTGGAAAAAAGAAAGTGAAAGAAAAAGAATATTTGATAAGCGCATATGCAACTGGTGCATCGAATAATATTCACACGATGGTAACAAAGTACCGCTAACTCGAATAACTTTCGCTATCCACAGTAACAATAAACAGGCATCTCTAGGCCTATTCGCATAAAAGGCACCACTCAAAGAGCACTTGGCCCACCCAACCTTCGAGGATATATAAACGGCGTGAAATCCAAACTCGAGGCATTCTGCCGCTTGCGTTAGATAGGACATCTTGAAACAAAAAAAAAACCCTAACCTAACAACAAAACCGTCTTGGGAAGGAGCCAAACCGCCTTCTTTGACAGATAGAATCAATCTCTGCATTTCAGTTGAAATCGATCGTTAATAAAACTCACGGCCATTGATTTATTGTCCCGCCATACTTGCACGATCCAGAGAATCGCACCGCGCGCAATAAAAATTTACAATATATTTCTTACCCGTTTTTGTACTGTTTTGAATTTCACCGTCATTCGACCATATCTGGTAATAGTCCACAGGTCCTGCAGGATGTTCTGGTCTATTCCACAGAACTGACACTTGACTGGAATTCATAAATCTTATATTGGGCACGTTAATCATTCCAGGAGTTCCAATATCCGTAACCGTGTAAATCGGCGGTGATCTAGCGCTGCACGAGATGGTGCACGCAGCCACACTGATGTTATAATACTCATGAGCTTTGAGATTTTCGAGGGTAACGTAATCGGCTTCCTCGACTTGCCGCGAGGAAGAATTGTAATAGACCTCGTAGTAACGTAAAACGCCATTCATAGAATCCGGTCTCTTCCAAGTAATGTACATCGTGGAGTTTGTAACATTCATAATTTTTACATCCTGGGGCGGACTCGCTGGACTCGCCTCCATTGTCGTATTGTACAAGGGATCACTGTGCAGACCTTCTCCAGTTTTTGTTAATACTGCCACAGCGAGCATATAGGTCGTGTATGGTTTTAAGCCGGTCACCAAGCCATGAATCGTATGAGGATCACCTTTGATAGTTGTATTCATTTTGGGACCCTTGCAATTCAAGTTGTACGGGGACATGATGGGACAGTAATAAATATTGAATCCCTCGACAATACCAATTCGATCGGAACAATCCAATTTCCATCCGACTTCGATGAAAGACGAGCCAATGCGATTTATCCAGACAGATTTCATCTTACCCACAACCTTACTGTGTATCACTGTACACGAAGCCCAAACCATACCACTGCTTGCTCTCTCTGTATTCGCTGATATCGCGAATTGATAAACCTTTAGCGGATCTGGTACGGTCATATTATAGACAGTTGTATTACTGTGCACGTGCACCCAATCCAGATAACCCTGAAATTTTATTAAAAATTCTAGATCACGATTAACCTGTAACAATTTATGAAGACGGCATATGATATGCAAAAACTTACTGCGCACTGATAAGGTCGATCCCGATGATCTTCGCACCAGAAAATTGTGTAATTCGTGATTTCTGCATTTATATTAGGGGGCTTCCATGAGAGTTCATAAAGACCTCCCTCGAAAGCAATTTTAGTGAATGCAATTGGCTCGTGTGGAACTGTTGTAAATGATAATTTATTGATCATGAAAATTTTTAATGATCAAACACGAATATTAAAATCACTAATATTCCTGATAAACGATAAAACTTACTTTCGTTTTGACTGGGAACAAAAATCATTGCTCCTTCCTTATTAGCACCAACTTCGTTTGCAGTAACGATTTCAAATCGATAATTATTGAATCGAATTTCTTTAAATTTTGCATAGGTTCTCGTTATTTCAATTGGCGATAGATCTATCTTGCGACCATTCTCTTCTACGTGTGATATCTGATACTTGAAATTTTCGCCATTCTCCAAATACGGTGGAATCGCTTGCCAATATAGAAAAACATCACGGTTTCCATTATTTTCAACAAGTTCGAAGCTACCGATGTCGGTCCGCGGTGAAAGACCGGGCACTAGAGGAAACAAGAAGGTCGAGTGAGTGACGGCAATGTTGAAGATAATATTGAATATTTTGGTATATCGTTCATTCCTCTTCTTTATATGTATAATATATATATATATATATACTCACACTTCGGGGAAGTTCTAAACGTTATCACACTAAATTTACTCCATTTGTCTTCTCCTATCGCCAATGCACTCTTTAGAAAAACTCTAACGTCATAGGCCGTATTCGCATATCGAAGTCCTGTCAGATTAAAGTATCTCTTGTGCAAGTGAATGTCACTAGTTATATTAATAATCTGCAAACAGAAGCATAAGTATAATGAAATACGATACAAAATAGGAAGGTTAGTGTTGGTAGAATATTTCTTAATGGTCCGACTTACGAGCATCGATAATCATAATCATGCGTATAAATCTTAAGTTATGCACTATACTATTGACATTATTCATAGAACTAAAGAAATTTCATTCTGAGAACCCCCAATGACGACCGCTCAATAAAGACTAACATTTATTAAATTCTTCATAATACTTAAATACTAAGATTGATGACGTTAATCTCGTCATCTCGTCATCTCGCCATCTCGCCATCTCGTTATTTATACATATTTTTTCCTTTTCTACGTAGAACATCGCTGACTCTCTCCATCTGTCTACCAGGGGGTTTCCTCAACTTGTTGCAAATATTTTATTCTTCTCGCATGCAACTGCATTACGAGCAGCGAAATACTTGCCTGCCAAGCCTTCAGGCGATCCCATTTATTCTGATAAGTGACTCTGTGATGCAGTCCAGGCGGAAAATGTCCCATAGGAAAGGGTACGCTCCAGTGCAATAATGCGCTATCTGATGTTTTATTGATGACCGATAGATTTGCTGGTTTAGCTGGTATCACTGTAACGCGCAACGGGAATTCAATTTTAATTAAATGCACATGTTCCATACAATGTTGGAATACTGGGACCATCGTAATTGAATCAGGAGCCGTAACTAATAGCTTATATTTCTACTAACTGTCGTGAACTTGACTCACCATGCGCGTAATGATGAACCCTATTAGAGACGTTGATACTTCCCAATACGTTTTCCACATTAAGTATGAAAGTATAGTACTCATATGGCTGTCTGTAGATCGGATTCGTCGAAGTGTCCCAGAGACACGTATTCGCTGTCTGAGTCTCTTTAGGACAAGGATATAGTTTTCGTCCACCAGCTCGTCCGGGCAATTTAAAAACCAGAGAGAATCTCGTGGTTATGTAATTCTGTACCGGAACCCACGAACATTTCATGCTCTCCCAATTGTAGGAAACACAGCTGAAGTTTTGTGGCTCCTGCGGCTTGACTACAATTGAACACAAACATTTAATTAGCATGATAAAAGTGCAAATCTACAAGTCACGCTTATTTAGTCATTGGCATTGCCGTGTTTCTCGCAGCTGGCACAGAACTGCACACATTGCATATGTCAATGCCTTGTAGTTTTATTGGAACGCGTGTACTTGGTGTTTCTTAGAAGGCCACGCGATATCCAATCTGCTATTTTCTACTATCGTACTGTCAGCCGATATCCGTCGACAATGGGCAGGACAAAATGCGCTTACAATTAGCTTCTTCGAGTCCTGATTGTCGAATGGCTCGTAAAAACTCTTGACAAGAGACATTTTATTGGCCCGGCGTGTGTCCACCGCCTCTGTGAAACAGGTTTTACGGCAACCGTCGTCTACCCTAGGTCACCATTGGGCAACTTTGCAACTAAAAAGCACTAAGAAGATGAAGAATCCTTGATCGTCATTCATTTCATCGTTCCGTTGGACGCAAAGAGGGCAGTCAGCCGCCGTTTACTATTTTTTTGTTGCCTCTTTTGAATATCTATCGTCAATGGCTTAGTATCTACCGTGCAGAGATTAAACATAGTTTAACAGCATCATTGGTCAAATCCACATTGAACTCCTATACGTGATTGGTTAACTCCGTTTAAACTCCGGACGGGTAGAAACCAAGCCATTCGCACGGTTACGTTCGGTCGATTGATGGATCGCAATTGAAATAAAATTTCATGTCAATATTCATGAACACTTGATGCCCGTGGCTCGGCCATTGTATTGTATCAGTAAATTGTATAAATGAATCGCCCTTTATAATCAGGACTTCTGTCAATCTCCTGAGGACGATCTTGCCTCCTTGTTATGTTTATTTACGCCAGATATCAAAGGAGATAAGCCAATGGTGCGAGGTACCAAGAAAATAGTACTCGACGTAGTTAAGTAAAATGAATAGAGCCAAACTGACTATAGTCCACGATTGAAAGAGGCTATAATCTTGTAGAATGATGCTGCACAAAGCATTTAAAGGCGCGTTTTAGTTGAAACGTCGCTACTAGGAAAGGCGATGTTAGTGTTTTACTCCTTTCTTTTTTTTATCATTCTCTTAATTTCTTCTCCCCCCCCCCCCCCCTCAGCGGTCGCTTTGGGAAATGTCACTGGCCGTCATCAAGTTAAAAGAAAAAAATGAAGGTGGCGATTTTAAAAGCCATTTAGAAAAACGCGCTGTAACGGTATACGACGCCTAAAAATCTTATTCGATTATCCGATAAAGATCTGTATGTACATACAGCAATGAGCAATGCAATTGCCTATCTTATGCAAAATTCTTTCCTGGAAGCTCTAAGGGAAAACGATTTGTGATACACATTTTCGGAAAAGCATACAAGTTACAGAGAACATGATAAGCAAGATCTAGGAGATTTCGAATCAAACAGTGAGATCGTCTTGCGTATCTGAAAAAAAAGTTGTACGGAACAACATTTCTCAGGAAATCAATGAATAGAAATTTCTGATAAGGTTCTCGATGCTGACTGGTTTTGTATCGTGTCAGTAGAAAGCCGATAATACGTAGTTCGAAATACGTGAATCAGAAATGCTAATCGCATAAGGTCACATAATAATAAATACTAATGAAGCAAGAGTCTTGTCTCTCTGGAGCACCTTTTGACCCAAACCGATAAGGATAAGTAAAAGAAGTACTTAGAACCGATAGATTTTCCATAAAGACGTTACACATTGGATCAGTCTTCCCGTGGATTGCACATGGCGATCCCTTTTAAAAATTTCAGATTGAATATGTGAATTAGAAAATGAATAACTCACATCCTATGACGACTTTGTTCAGGCATACAGCTTCGTGAAGCTTCTCCTTGCTGTTCAGCCTCAGTTTACAATAATACATATCTTCGGCGGGTGGTGGCTTCTCCACGTACAAGGAAATCGTTGTCTCGTTGAGGATGCTTATGTACTCTGGTTCCATTTCTTTTTTGTTTCTAAAGAATACCAAATCCGAGGCATTCTTTCCAGGAAAGTAGCCGTCTATAAATGTCTTGTTGAGCATGCAGAGAATTGTCAAGGATTGTCCATACTCCAAGACGATGTCACCTTGCGGCCATGTTCCTAGAATCGAAGAAGAAGAAGAAGAGTCTTAAAAATGCAGGCGCCTCAATGGCCTTAAGATGCCATTTGGCGTCAAAAGATTTCTCCTTAGGAAAATATCTGGCATCGAATTGATCCAACTCCACGAAATGAATAAACGTGCGTTGCCATAGACGTTTGCGGTAACTCTATGGGTAGCGCTGCATTATATATAGATATATGCATTTAGCTCGCTAGTAGAATTCGAAAACAAGTAAAAGAGGTTATGTTTTATTTATGATCTTCGGCAGCAAGATGGCCGATTGAACCCTCCAAAAGGACAATCAAGCGAATGGCTTCAAGCGAAGTCTTACAATTAATATCGTCTTGAGAAAATGAAATATGCAATGTCCTTAGACTTTAAATTACCTCCCTGGCGCCGCTGCCGCCATTGCTACGAATGGCACACGTGATGCAAGTTAATACACATGGTACACAGCAAGCGATATGCAACTTAAAACCGTATGACACTCGAAAATGAATGAAACAGAGAAAGAGACAAAAGAATATACTCACTTCCAGGAGTTTTGAGTCCTACCGCACACTGATTAGGATCAGCTGCGTAGCATCCACAAAGCAAAGTGACGAGTATCAGAAGAATGAGGCGATCTCGCCAAAGACACTGACTTGGAGATACCAGCTTGAAAACTTTTCGCCATCGTGCCTTGTCTCCGGGACGCTCCGCTTTCTCGCGGGAACAATTAGTCACTAATTTACGATCCTCATTCGTATCGGTCAGCAGCGAGTAATGATATTGGTACATGATGTTGCGTTGGTTACGCCGATCGTCTTGGGAATCGCGTATAGGGCAACGATCATTTTCTTCTATTAAGGTAGAGCAACGTTCGTTACGCCTCTTGTCACAAAACGTGGCCCGCAAACTGCCATGTAACGTGTCGAGCCGTAATTCATTTGCCTTCTCGGCAGCGAGCCTTTCTGCATAACGCACATGACTTAGGCTCTTACGAGCAATTGGGGAATCGCCATTATTAATCGACACACGCGATTCAAGCATACTACACTCGTATGTCCTAATATTTTTCGTTTCATGCACTAAAACGGTCCCTGGATTCGTCCGTGAGAATTCTTGCATTTCTCCAGAGAGTCTTTTCGGTCGCATTCTAGGCGCTGGCATGTTGCGTGCCGATCACTGAAAAAAATAAATATATATATACATATACAAATAAAATAAAATAAAACATATCGATCAGAGAAATTGCACAAGTTCATTGTGCCATTGGGCACATCAGTATTATGAGCACTCAAAAATATTATCGAATCGATTATCATAAATACCTGAAGTGACGCGATTTAAATTAGTCTACTTGGTTGTTAAGCATTGGATAATATGCATACTGACCAAGCTCCCGTGTGACTTTATGTTTTATATCTTTTAATCAAACTACTTGAAGAGGGGACATTGTACCAACGTGGAGAGGGAAACTCAAGAGAATTTCCTTTCCTCATTGGCTACTTTTGACATTAGATTCCTTTTAAAGGGAATTCACTTCTTTTTAGTAAAACTCACAGGCATCCGCTTGTTTCAAAATATATATTTTTTAGAATTTCTCATTATAATTAGTATCGATTGAAATAGTATGTCAATCCTATCATGATCCTGAATTAATGAAAGAGGAAGTCAATTGGACACAGTTTACGTACTGCTTTTGCGAAATTCCTAGAAATCAAAGTTATTAAAATTTTATAATATTAGCGATCAGGAATTGGAGATAGTAAACTTTATTACTTTTCCAGAATCCATTTAAATTCAAGTATGTAGCATGCGTAGCAATAGGGCTGTATACTGTTGGCACTCTATATGCATACTGAATGAGCTGACAGGCAAACCAAAATCATAGAGATAACTCGTCTGGATAAGGGATCACACAGTGAATTATTCATCAAGTATATCGTATAGTACTATTTAATATATAGTTTAAAGGTGGAATGTAAATTTCATTTGCTCTATGCATTTCTATATGGGTTTAACATATTCAAACACCATTGTATACATATAAATCCAATTTCAATTGAGTACTATTGCGCTTCAATGTACAATACATGTAAATAACACGAGTCTGTAACAACGGACAGCTGTGTCAAACAAACCATCAATAGATTATGAATATTCTTTGAAGAATAACAATGTAAGCTAGTCTCAATTGTTCAGTGACAGATATTTAAGGGAAAAAAAAAAAAAAAAAAACAAAATGCTACAATTTTACTTAAGAACTAAACAAGATCTTCTAGACACATAGCATCCAATTTGGCTACGAATCTCTAAAAGCAGATATAAATATGTCCATTAGTTACTTCTCCAGAGTCACTACCGATTGATTTACCCCCCCGCCCCCCGCAACCCAAAAAAAGAAAACTCCAATCGCATTTAACTGATACCACCGATTTCAGGCTTCCTTTGATTTATTGCACCTTGCCTATGCGTTGATGTATTAAAAAATTACATAAACGGAAACTAAGAAAATATTCAGATGCATTACCAAAGTAGTCCAACAAGAAATTTGATATACATATTCTCGCACTAACAATACCACTAAGAAGAATAGCAGCTGAAACAAAAGTAGAAGTAGAAGTAAAAGTAGAAGTAGAAGTATTAGCATAAGCATAAGCTAACTGCCGTTTACGAAAAATCTAGGCAAGGAAAGACACATACGCTTGCTTCACATATGACTTCCATCCGAATACTCGTTCCTTCCTCATGAGACGCAACACGCACGAACGCATCGACATGCTCAATTCAATCCACACATATGCCTTGCTTGAGCATCCATCTCGCTCTCTCTCGTTCTCTTTCAGTCTCAACCTCTATCTCGATATCTATCGCACTGCTTCCATATATCTGCATCCGCCGATGCTCAATTCTTAATCATCTTTGAGTCCCTTAATAATGTTTCACGCGAATATCCATCGGTGCAACGTAAGAGTACACGACACTTGGCGAATTCCGATGGCGAATGAGAAATACACACAGAACATACACTTGATCATGCATTTAAAAAAAATGAGTTCTTCGCTGTTCCGAGCAATGCGCACATGTCTCAAGAGGTAAAAGCCCAAGATGCACTCCAAGTCACAAGTGATATTTCTTCAAGTAGGATCTAGGAAGACGTCCTAGGTTGAAACTCACCCTCAACGAGCAAACGACGAAATTCAGTGTAGCTCCCATTGCACTTCCATGAATTCTAGGACCTCCTCCACTCCGCACTAAACTTCACTACAGAGAACCGCGCACGACGCATTCATAGGGAAAGCTTATCACGTCCTCCCGAGTGCCTAATATTATTTCCAAAGGGCTGCGACTCGATCTCCTTATGCGATTCATTCATTTCGTGTATAGCGCAACTCGCGAATTACCCGTGTCACTTGATATTTCATAAAAAATCTGTTTACATTCGCCCGTCGAGATCAGAAATAAATATATATCACCATAGATTCTGAGTAAGATACGTGCGATCAATCGATCAGTGCTACCAACACTGAATTACGAATCCACTTTAAATTCTTCGCATATTCCATCTTTATTTTGTGTAACGCAACAACATTTCTTTTCGTTGTCAATAATGGCAACCCTTTCCGTTTACTAGCTCGATTTGTATTGTCGTTATACTCTCGTAAATATCATTTATTATGTGGTGATATTTGAAGCAGCAGTTGCAGGATAGCTGACGTCATGGATCGACCCAGAGCGCCACTTTCTCGGAAACGAGGGCTGCGAGCAGTGTATATCTATATAGGAGTAAACTATAAATATGAATTCAATGTATATGAACTCTCGTTCAACTACAGAGTTGGAAAGTAAAATCGTTCATCAATTAACGTTACGCATTTCATGTAACGTACATTCATATGCCGTCGTGCTCTGGACCACTCATTGTGGAATTTTATTTTTTGTATCTCCTAGAGGATCAGTTAGGCATAGGTTTCTGCTATACCGACAGCAGCATGGAACATATGTCGCGTTCGGAAAACTCTCGTTTCTGGTAAATGACAGCAATCCCTGCCTCACTATACTATTATCAATTAATACGGAAGCTTCGAAAGTCATACGAATAATTCACAGCATCGTTCTGATTATTTGTTTTTCAACATTTGTGTATATCAGGCATCAATTGGACACTGTTTTCTTTTTTTCATTTTTTTTTATATACACCTTATACGCACATTCGCACATGTAAATAATATTTTTATATGTTTTATATAGCTATATACTCGAATACCATTTCACATAATTCTATTAACTGATTAGTGATTACCCTAATCGGATTTCGGGTACTCTCGGAGCTTCAACCAATTCTCATAATCCATTCTTGCACATTTTCTGTTATTGTGGAAGAACGAAAGTATTGACAAGGAAGGTATCTCGGGTGTCCTTCCCCGATTTCGTTGATTTTGAAATTTGTTATTTTCCATAAAAATCTGAGAGACACATGTTTCTTTTTGTCGGCCGAAAAAACGGTTTTACGGAGGTGAAATCAACCCCCCGAAAGTTTAACTCTCCTCGAGGACGGTTTTCGCGGTTTCGCATACCTCCAGTCGAGATATTTAAATCTGACCAATCGAAGAATAATCCTCATGACGAATAATGAAAAATGGATTTTGGCCGGTTCTGGTGGGACGAATGCATAAATAAAATGTTACCAATAAAAAAAATAAAGTTATAATTTTTGTGTCGTAAGTTCATCCGTTTACCGCGATTGTTTGGTATCAAGCTATTTTCAAAATGAGTAATCAGAACTAATCTGTCAACGATAACTAATTGTAAGCGGGTGAACTCATGAGGCAAAAGTGATAACTTCAGTTTTATTTATTGGTGATATTTTATTTATGCACTCACCCCACCAGAATCGACCAGATCCATTTTCAGTGTTCACCATGGAGGATTATTCTTCAATTGCTCCCATTTAAATATCTCGCATGGATATACATATACGCAACTGTGAAAGCGGCCCTCGAGGAGTTCGGCTTTGGGGCGTTGATATCATCCTCGCCCACCTCCAACCCCTCCTAAAACCATTTTTCGGCTGATAGAAAAAAAAGACGCGTCTCTTAGATTTTTATGAAGAATAATATATTTAACAATGAACGAAATCGGAGAAGAACATCCGAGGTACCTTCCTCGTAAGTACAGCAAGTAGTATTGCCTTTTGGATAAGAGATAGAGGACACTATGATGTAATAAACACGCGTTTTACAAACGTGGCTTTAAGGTTTCGAAGAAAAAATACAGATCTGCACGAGCATGGGAGAAATCTTATGTCTAGCATTGAATATGATCATTTAATGACTTGTGTATTACAATTAATGTCAATGTATTTGAATTAACCGGTGCAAAACTTTTTAAGAAGTTATGCTCTCTTTGAATCTTTTTTCTGTGCCTTTCCTTATTTCCTCGTTCTTGCCAGAGTATATTTCAAGTGAAACATATTACAGATAAATACAAGCAGGACAATTTTCCAGCCACGTGTAATAGTGACTATCATTCGTTAATACTTGCGTAATATATGTATAATATTATTGGACTTACCAAGTACATCCGGTGCGATATTTCATTATCGCCATTTTGGACTTGCAAAATCACGTTCTTTTTTCTAATTCAATCTCATTCTCGCACACAAATATGTCGTAGGAATTGTCAGCATATGTATCTCTATTAAACGACCGTATTAAACGCTGGAACGCGCCTAATTAAGTGAATTCAGTTGAAACTGGTATATTTTATAATTTCGTATTTTTCTACAGTATAATTGTATTTTTTTAGTTGAGGTTATGGCGCGTCTGTTTGCTCAATGTTTGAGAAATATTGAAAATCTTAAATGCTCGTGCCAGTGTTCCTTTCCGATTCTCTTCTCTCTCTCTCTCTCTCTCTCTCTTACCGTTTTCAATAATGCTCTTTTACTTTATAATACATAAAAAAATAATTCTTTTCTTAAAGGAACTGCTCGCTCGTATTGCGAGCATAATAAATCGCAATTACGTTATGTGGTCGCGGGCGAGTCCGGTTTGTCCTGACTTTTTTGCACGTTAAGGCGTTTGTGATCATTTCTGTACTTTTTAATAGTTAAATCACTGCTTGATGAACTTGAAAGACGTAAAGCCACTGGATCCAAGCTCGCCGCTAACTTCAAATAAGTTTCTTCCATTTCCCGAGTCACTTTGATTTCATAATCGACTTGAGGAGAAGAATTAGCCCTTTGACCATTTTGCTTCTGATTAGGGACTTTGGCATCGTTTGATAAATCAAACGTGATAAGATCTTCATCGTTCTCACCTTTTGAATGAATCTCCTTATTACAATATCTATTGGATGATTCGTGCTTGTGAGAAAGTTCCATGCCGTTCATTGAATTTGTATCAGCGGAACCTGAAGCAGTATATACCTTTTGTATGCGTGGCTTGTCCTCATGATTGACACATGCGTTTATATGAAAATTATATGTCTTATCGTTCGGATTTGTACAAGGTAAGAACTCTGATATTTTCTTGGATGTATTATGATTCGACGATGAATTTTCAACGGGTGCAAAAGAACGGACCCACTCAGCGACTCTTTGAAGCTGCTCGTTATCCTGCGGTAATATTGGCGAATTCTCTTCGCTACTGGTTGAAGCCGACCTGGCCGATCGTACTGATTTACCCGTGTGTACCAGAGCTGTGTTTGGCCGATTAGAACCACTGGTGTAGAGCACAGTATGAAAATGTCCAGCATTATCTAGAAGAATATTTTTTGAACCTGGCGTGACTCTCACGAGACAATTTCTTGGTCCAGTGACGCGACGATCCTGGCATTTCGAATCTACATTATTGCTGCAACGTGATTGCTTCTCGTTACCCGAGCAAATAGGAGCGCTAGAACTACTCGGTGGATCTGAAGTTGAAATAACAATGCTGTCGCTGCTGATACTTGGACTGACAGCCTTGATGGCTTGCCTGAAATCATTTTGATTTGTTCCAGTATGGTCAGTTGCGTTCATAACCTCTCTCGAGGTTACTTGAAATGGTTTGCTGCTGTGAACACGTGAACTGTCGTTCCTCCAAACTCTGTCATTGATTACGCCGATCTGAGTTTCATGTTCCGTTCGCAATGCTCGTTCTGGCATCGTTGTACCAAATGACCCTACTTTGTTCTTTGACTTCATCCATTCGTTTTTCCACAGTCTGTCGTTTATCACATTTATTCGACTTAACTCCTCCTTTCGCACGAGATTGTTATCTGAATTGTTTGCATCGACATCAATACTTTGTTGCCAATTATTTTTCCCGATATTGCTCAAGTTACTGTCTCTGGGTTTTAACCCAACTTGAGCGTCCACTTTTTTAGATAGAAATTTTAGCTGTCTTGTCTCATCTAGATTAGGCTTATTTCCAACAGCTTGGGATGGTGCCCGTTCATTTGTATCATTTTGATTTTTGCAAGAGTTCTGCTGTCGGCTAGACAATTTCGTACTGGTGGAATCCTTCGTGTTTGAAACCGTGTACTGGCATGCTGAATTTTTTCGATTTTCATGACCCCTCGAATTGATGTTTGTGATATTATTCATTTTGGAATGTCCTGAATTCATAATACTTGTAGTCCCTACTTTCTCATTCGCACACTGAAAGTTACTGTGCTTCATATTGTCATTGTTATTACATAAAACGTTACCTTTACTATTATTAACAGTATTATCAATTATGGTTTCTTGAAAAATAGGTTGTCCAGTGGAATTATCACTACGTTCATAATTTTTTAATGACGTACGGTCATATTTAATAAAACTATCCTTACTTTCAACAGTTCGTACCACATTATCGTTCATTCCAGCAACAGTTTGCACGTTGCAGACGTCTTTCACTCTCCATTTCTTACAAATACAAATATCAGGCGAGTCGGTAGTCTGCATTTCCGAATCGGTCGTTAAAATACTTCTGTGACAGGAACAAGTATCGCAGTGCTTGGCCAAAACTCTTTCTCTCTCGCGATCCTCCAGTACCTTGGCCATGATGGAGGCCGACACAATGTCCACAGGAGATTTCGACTCGTCGCTGTCGTTGTCCTCGTCGCTATCTTTATCGATATTTGCCTTAGTAACATTGTATACCATAGCTGTTGGAGGAAATGTCGAAATTGGTACAGTGATGCTCTTAACATCAGGCGCAGTCACCTCGCTGGATCGTTGCTTTTGTGCGACATAATTTCGCACCTTGGCCTGAACTTCCAATGGCAACTGAAAATGATGTTGAAACGAAGTATTTTAAATTATAGATTTTAATCTTATGTTACAGTTTTTAGGTACATTATCTTATCTCTCATAATAGTATCTTCGTTGCCTGTCTTACCGTGTCATACTTCTGACCCACAAAATTAGATGGCTTACACTGTAAAAGTTGAATTGCCAAATTTACATCATTCCTATACTTTTCCTGAAATATCAATGAGACAATTGAATCGATGCCGATATAAGCAGACTATATTTGATGCAATGAATTTTACATTATCTTGTGTTAAACGATGTATTGTATAATTGGCATCAGCAAGTCTATGGGACAGAGTCGCTATGTCCTTAGCGAAGGCACCCTTCTCAGTCTCGCACTTATCGACTATTCTTAACAGCTTGTCCTCAAGATTTTGGTTAACCTTCTGTACCCTCTTGTGGGCTTCGAGTAGTCTGGAATATTTGTCCTGCCAAGCTAAGATCTCTTCCTTTATGGATGCCATCTCTCCATTAGGAAATTTATCAGCCTCGTTTAAGAATTGTGTCTCCATTGTAACAATATGACTATCCCTCTCCATGAGGCGCTGTCTCAAGTGTTCTATTTCAACATGCAAATGTATATCGCTGTGATCTTGTAAAACCGAAGAACACTGAGTGCACATGCATCCACATTCCTAGAAAAATAAGTTTAAATAAACATTTGCAGGTAAAACGGTATAATACAACTCCTTTTTGAATAGTTTCATGTAAAGAACAAAACTACAGAATTCATGGCTAACTTCAGAAGAAGTCGTATTATGTAGTTTATCCTTTCGCTCTACCAGTAGAATATACGCGATATATACCATTGGTGAATTCACCCTTTACCCTCACCTTACATTTCTCGGCCATACTGAAATGTAGCAGTTTTATGAATGGCAATAGAAAAATATGTAATTATTCGATAATGGAACCTCATAACCCTTCCAATTGATAGCCTTGAGTAGTCTGCAAGACTGCACTTTATTACATTGGCTATCCGATTTGTATTGCTCTTGGCTAACTAAGCCGTAAATAAATATACGCGAAAATGAAGTAAGAATTCTTGAAATTAAATGAAATACTGCACAGAGCACTCCAAAGTGACAACCATACAAAAATCTGTCGTCTGCCACACGACACTGCGAAACCGCTGATGGCTGCGGCAGTAAGTTAATAAAACCTGCAGGCGATTCACATAGAGCTACGCGAGAAAACAAAATGGAAACATAAAAAATAAAACGCGTCGATTAGTCCAATACCAGTCAAGTGCAGTTCACTGTCAAACCAAATCGGAACATATTGAGTGATGTTCATAGTACAGCTTTGCAAAGAGTATGAGCATCTCGAAGAACGTCAAAAAAAGGGTTTGTGGTTGAAAGTGAACCAGAGACTCTTCTTCTTCCTATTTCTTATAGCTTTATGCCAGAACCGGAAACTCTACACGGACCCCTGAGGACTTATTAGCGAATAGCTGTTAACTTTCGCGTTTTAGGGTCAAAAGAGACAAACACAACGACTGGCTAACAGATATTCACTTTTAGCATCTTCCGTACATTTGAGTTATACAATCGATCCCTAGCACTCAGTAGCTATTGTGGATGTTCCTTAAAAACTGTTAAAAACCCTTAACAAACGCCTATTTGGCTACACGTGGTGCATATCTTTACATGCGTTTTTTGACACATCAGCTTACGTCGCTTGAATCAGATATTTTATTAGTTAGTTCTGATTAGTTCTTACAGGTTCCAATAGAATTCTCCAATAGCATAGTGTAGCTCGAAGTAAATGAGTGATCTCTGTGTGTCTCTCTACTATTTGTGTCGTAGAAGAAGGATCGTCTAAAAGTATTTAAAGTGGTTCAAAGCGTAACGTAAAAAACCAAAGAAAGATTCTAAAAGCCTTATACATGGTTCGTTTCTAACTTAGTATTCACTTTTATTTCGTATTTAACCTTCCAAATTCGCAAGGTGAGTTCGCACTCTTCACCAACGGAACCCAGCAAGGATGGACATCGAGTGGGATTTCAAGTGTCCCGCGGAATTAGATGCTCGGAGCGTTACATAAAACAAGGGGGTCGATTGTGTAACTCGCAATCAGATGTAGTGAAAATACGAAAAGTGAATAGCTGTTAGCCAATCGCGTGTTAGGAACAAAAGAAGAGAAGCACAACGATTGGCTAACAGCTATTCACTTATAGCATTTTCTCTACGTTTGAGTTAGACAATCTAGCCCAAGGACTCGAGATTCTCACGTGGATTATCAATCAAAAACGTGGTACTGCTTCTAGAGGGTCCTCCTCTAAGGTGGCGCGCCGAAACCAGAATAAAAGTGAGGCTACGAAAAACAGGCTCATTGGCAATCTCCGTATTCATCTCTGCTCTACTCTTTTCCAGTAAGACCGTGGCTCAGACCTGGGGATCGATTGTATAACTCAAATTAGTGAAAATACGAAAAGTGAGTAGCCGTTAGCCAATCGCGTGTTAGGTTCTAAAGAATACAAGCAGAACAATTGGCTAACAGCTATTGACTTTTCGTATCTTCACAACATTTGAGTTACACAATCCACCCCCCGTATACAAAACCGTGGCCGAAACCTGTGTACATACATACAAGAACGTGGTTATACAGAATGAACGGAGTGAAAAGGACGTTGCCGAATATATTGGTAACAGGTAACAGTACAATTTAGATAAACTGACTCTTGGATGTGATTTGGGATTGACAATTGTTTCTTTTTGTTTTAAAGGAACACCAGGCGTAGGGAAGAGTACAATGTGTCAAATTGTAGCTGAGAGAACTGGTTTAACTTGGCTTGATGTTAGTAAGCTGGCAATTGATAATAAATGTTTGGAGGAATTTGATGAGGAGTATCAGTGTCCTGTTTTAGATGAGGATAAGGTACAATTACTTTAATATTTAATACAAATTGATAATTACTTTTGTTTTAATATTAACTTAAATTTGATTATTATTATGTTTGTTTTACAGCTTCTCGATCATATGGAAGGTTTAATGAGCAAGGGTGGAAAAATTGTGGATTATCATGGATCAGATTTCTTCCCTGAACGTTGGTTTGATATTGTTTTTGTACTGAGAACAGACAATACTATTTTGTATGATCGTTTGACAGCAAGAGGATATACTGGAAAAAAATTGGAGGACAACATTGATTGTGAAATATTTCAAACTACTCTTGAAGAGGCTAAAGAATCTTACAAGGAAGAAATTGTTCACGAACTACAAAGTAATACACCGGCTGATACCGAAGAGAATGTTCAAAGAATTTTTCAATGGTTTGTCCAATGGAAAATTGACAACAGATAAATTTACGTTTTACAGCTATATTATGTATACATTATATTTTATACATAAACCATGTAACCTTCATAATTTCTTATTATATTATACAAGTACTACCAGCTAATGATCGTACCAATTACCATTATTCTATTATACCCAATTTGTTCTTAATGTCTGTTAATCTTTTGTCAATACTGGTATAATATTTCATTTTGATGAGTATAACCTTGGCCTTTTCAAGATCATTCTCACGAAAAGCATTTGACGCTTCCCTAAAAAGTATAAAGAACAGTGGAGACACGTGCAATCATTTTATATGCAGCAATTCTATTAAGCCAAGCAAATCATACTTTGATAATTCTTCTAAGACTTCTTTATTCTCCTCTAGTAGTTTTATTGCTTTTCCCTTGTCTCTAGCAGCACTTTCAATTTCTTCATTTTTCTCCATAATTTTTATGAGGAATTCATAATCTAAATTTGTTGTACCTTCTGGAATTGTTAAATTATTTAATTGAAGCAAATATAAGCCTCTTCTGAGAGGATGCTTCAAAGTATTGTAAGCTTTGTTCAACAAAGCCGATTGATTTTCTGATATTTGCTTCTCTTTCTAAAAGAAAAAAAAAATACAATATTTCTTCTATTTAATATAAACATTCTCATGTTTACTTACCTCTGATTTATTGCCATATCTATCTGGATGCAATACGTTTTGTAATTGCATATATTTCTTCTGTACTTCCGTATTGTCTATATCATAATGTTGCCTGATTCCCATTATTTCAAAATAATTTGGTTTCTCTGGTGGCTCCTGAAGCGTTTTACACTTTGGGCAAAATAATTCGGACCTGTATGGATATTTACAATTCCAGCATTTTGAACCACCACTAGAATACCATTGCTTGTACAGCAAATTGTTTGCAGACGTTCCATGCCTAACCTTACACTGAGTATATAAATGTTGACATGGAATGCTGTATGATTTATAAAAAGCGAATTTAAGAATAGAGCACAGATTCCTTGCAGTTAATTTCATTTTGACAGTATTGGATCTAAAACATAATATAGTGAAAATCTTATTGTTTGTTCAATGATATAAGAAAAGTCCTAATTACGTGCATACGTACATGACACTGGTTCTAATTCATTCCACCTGATTCCACCGCAAAACACTAACAAGAATAAGAATTAAGCACAGTACTACCAAGGAGTACTGTACATATCCAAAGTATCCCGTTTATGACAATTCATAATTCCTCTGATATGAAAATTGTCTTTTATTCCTTCTTTTTATGGCTACCTTCTCGAAAAGAAATACCACAAATACCAACGACTCAGGGGGTTACCACTTTAATGGTTATACTGAAACTGGGGAGGTGATAAATGTTGGAAAGTTAACGCGAGAACATAAAAATTTATATGTTTATAATGCCTAAGAAGCTGCTCCTTGAATGCTCCTCATGTTTCTCTCATTGCTCTGCTGCTACTATGCAATGATTAATAAATATTCATTAAAACAGAAACTTTTTATTTTATTAAAATTCCAAATAATGAAGCAGATTTTTTCTTGATGAATGAATCGTTCTCGATTTGCTCCATATTCCTCCGCAATTAGTTTTTCATTTTATTAGGGTAGTTGTATCGCGATCGTCTTCGTCAAAAGTTGGGTTTTTCCAGAGTTCCTTCTATTTTGTACTTTAGCGGGGATTCTATGCACGATGTGCAAAACTGTTGAGACAGCCTACACGGAGCGTTTGACATGTAAAAATCGTTATGCCGACAGATGCATACCAGTATAGGCTGAGCGGAGTCACTACCTAGTAACGTTGCATTTTCTGGCTCGTCTGATTGGCCCGTATACAGTATATGGAAAGATGGCGGCCCAGATTCCCGGCATGCATTGCACCAAACGAATCAATGGTTTAGTTTCCATCGTGCAGAGTTTAAACAAAGTTAACCAATCACCTATAGGAGTTGAATGGAACTGACTAATGGGGCTCTGCTTGACACTGTTTAAACTTTGCACGGTGGAGACTAAACAATTGGAAGCATATAAGTTACTCGCCAGAGCTAAATAGGGAGATTCTTCCTCCCTTCCTTCCATTCCTTATGGCTGTTTCCCCAATGGGGGACATGTGTCACTAATTGGTCCTGATAATCAAGGATTGGAAGTTTTTGACACTAGATGGCGATGTACCTTGTGAAACGGGCCTTATTCAACTAAGCTTGAGCGACCTACAGAAGTTTATACACCGAATCCGAACAGTGTTGGGCGAAATTTGTGTAATTTACTCGCTTAAGCTTTCGTATGAAACCCCATTGGCGAATACCGCTGGGAGGTTGGGCGCGAACCTCGAATCTTTCGATCGTGAATCCACTGCCCTAATCACTGGGCTATCGTCGCCGTCTTAGGCAGAGACGAGTAGGGAGATGCGCAACGCTACGGTTTGAAACGATATCAAAAATATGGCGTTAAATCGTAACGGCGAGTCCAGGAGTAGGATCTTGTGATCATTCGCCTCCGTCGGTAATACATATCCCGTGGTAGCCGAGCTGACCGTGATCATGAACGTGTAGCTTGGCGGGCAGTGGACCGTCTGAGATTTAGCACGGGAAAATAAAAATTTATGTTTATATGCCTAAAAATTTGCTCCTTAAATGTTCCATATATTTTCGTAATTGTTTCGCCGCTATTATGTAATGAATAATAAATGTTCATTAAAACAGAACATTTTTACTACAGAAAATGCCTTCCGTGCGATAAAAGTACACTGGCATTCCGTCAATTTTTAATCAATTAGCGTGATTTTGTCGCGCGACAGGTGTCGCAGTTGCATGTATGCAACAGTACCTTTATACCCCTTGGAAGGGAAATAGTTCACTCTAGCAATGAGTGGAAAGCGGTTCCAACATGTGTTATCATTCATTACATTAGTCGGTAAGGATGTGAAATGAATATATCACATTTACAAGATTACTATGTTACTAAAATTGTTATTGTAAAGCTTTTTGACATTTATA